>CM007314.1:1406369-1438961 GCA_000333855.2 Endotrypanum monterogeii | reverse complement strand
CCTCCACAATTCCACGACTGACATCAGAAACAACTACCCCTTGAGTGGCATCAATCAGCTCTCTCCGAGGATACCAGCCATCAGCACAGGTATCTGCCTGAATCTTACCCTGTGACCTGCATGACGAGCACAGAAAAGAGCGAGGTGCAATCCTACAGAACGAAGAGAAAAGGCACCTAAAGCACCACGAGTGCATCTTCCCTGGCTTCTATCGATACATCCGTTTTTCCTTGGAGCTGATATGTAAGCGACCGCTCTACAGTTGTCTGCGATACGCTCCTGCCACAGCCGAGGCATAGTGACAGTCGCATTGTGGGCTGGCGCTGTATGCAAGACACATCACACTCTCCTACGTAGTCCTGAGCTTGTACGTGAGACTGGGATAGGAAGAGGGGGTGGAATAACGAATCATCGGCGACAATCAGAAGAAAAAAAAACAGCCCGAGAGCAGGACGGGGAGAAAGGTCGGAGTCGCTCAAGGAGTTGTGCTACGGCTCGATTCCAGAGTAGTTTGCTTTGCCGCAGCACAACAAAACAAACGAATGTCTCGCTTCCCACCTCCCTGTGGCTCGATATACGCGCTTGCCGCGAAAAAAAAAAAAAGGTCGCAACAGGCATACCAAGATGAAATCCGAGAGGCGGCGGGCTTTGGTAACTTTCATACCAAACTGTAGTCGGACACTGTGTGATGTGCAGGGGGGAAAAAATGGTGCACAAATTGTAAAAAGAGAGCAAACGGGAAGGAGCAGGGCAACGCTGCAGGTACAGAAATCATTCTGCAAGTGGTCAAACGCAGATGAACCCATCACTTAATACCGCGCGGATTCAGCGGAGGAAAACCAAACAAACAAGCGAGAAACAAAAGATGCCCTTAACCAGGCAATGGAAAAAATATGATAAGCTGGCAACTTCTCGATTATTTTCTTAGAACCGTCTGGGAACTGCAGCAGTTCGCAGGCATGACACTTTCCTGAAAAGAAAACCCCCTTCAAAGGAAACACAGTGTCCATGACTAACCAGAGGAAAAAATGGAGCTGTGATGAAGAGGAACACAGTGCAGTGGAGGTATGGAGAAGCAAAGAGCACTGTCCGAGGTTGTACAGCTCCAAGTTGCTTTGGAGGCACGAGATCAGCTATTTCCTGACCACCCCACACACTCGAGAAAGGAGGCGCGGGGAAGCAGTGTATCGCACCTCGGAAAACAAAAGTCCTTCGCAAGGAGAAACACGTCACAGAGGCTTGAGTCGAAAAAAAAAATATATAATTAACGATTGACGTCACGGGAGACTTGATATCGCGTTTCTTTACTCAGGAGGCACGCATCACTGGCGTCCCACCTCCAGATACTTGGATAAAACGCCCACATCCAACAGAGCTGCTGCTGCTAAAATGCACATGACTTGAAACAGTACCACACCAGCGAGGTGCGAGATGTGCTGCAGTTCTTACGTGCGGTGGAGGCAAGTGATTGCAATAAGAGAACTGCGTAGCTACAGCTCTTGGTGAGACAAGGATGTTTGCATGCATTCATCTTGAGCAGACCTTGCATGCTACTCGCAGGTGCACAGCGCAGAAGCCAGGAAAGAAAGAAAAAGTACGCTAAAGAAGTCAGAGAGAAACAGCAGAGTCGTTTCAGCATTGAGAGGTGGAAAGAAAAAAAGAAATCTGATACCTTCCCACGCGTTTCAGTAACAGAAGTGTTTACGGGTAGCACCAGATTCATTGAATGAATAGAAAAAGATATTTTTCGAGGGGCGAATGAGGATACTCGTCAGTGGTCACATTTTTTATTGAATGTTTTGTTGTTCATGCTTATATCTCAGGGAACTATCGAATTCTCAGCGCTTCGATACATCTCATGCTACATATTCCCTATGTGGAAGCTTGGGGAAGCTAAGCCAGACCCATGGAAGACAGATAAGACCTTGGCTTCTGTCACTGAACGGCTCACAAAATAGCCTCCAGCTATCAAGTTGTCATAGCCATTGTTGGCCATGGTGTATGCAATTTGCCATGTTCCTTCACGCAGCTAGACACAGATGTGAACTGTATCGCTGGAGTTTTTTGGGACAAGATATCGCAGCCGCAGATTTGGATGCGCTGCTCTGTAGATTTCCCCACTCAAGGAATTGAATCTCTGCGGCTCGAATCACTGCCCATCTTTCCGGTGCTGCGGAATTCTTATGGAGCGTCCGGATAAGTGGTGCCTGACAGTGGTAAAGACAGAAGCTCAATTGGTATGCTTACGGAGAACGACTCGGTCGTCGACAACGCGGCGGAGGTGATTTTCTGTACGTTCTGGAGGCCTGCGACTGGTTGGGAGTCCAGCACATCGGATGTGGTACACTAGGTGATATGATTGGGTGAATATCGTGAAAAGTAAATGTGGTACAGTAGTAAGCAGGGTTATATAAGCCGTACTGCGTTGATGTCGGCATGAGACACTTTTCGCGAGTGGAGGTCTATCCGCTCGTTTTCTGCATGCTAATCCAACATCTGAACAGGGTGACTAATGGGGTATATGGGCACTATTTTTTTTCTTTTTCATGAAATGTTATTGTAACTATTGGTGCACATCAAATGTCAGTCACATTAGCGAAGTGGGCGTGGGTTTTATCAGGGGCGTGACGCTGCGCGTACTAAATTTGATGGTGTCGGAAACGGGACACAATGTTTATTATCTCAATACACTGACAGCAGGCGTTTTCTTTCTTTGCGAAAAGAAGACAAATAGACGGTGAGATCAGCCAGCCTCATGGTAATAAGAGATGAGCTGTCGCGTATGGTCATACAGAGAGAAGAGACACACTTTGCTAACGATCGTGCAACACTTTGTGTTTTGTTGAACACCACTTCTCTTCACCCTGTAAGAGAGTCCCTGCCTCAGCTAATTTCAGATAACACGGGAGAAAATGCAATTCAATGGCATTTGCTCTGGAGATTTCGTGATGGAGCGAAACAAAACAAAAATCAGCTTGGCAAACCAAGCTCACGCGCATAGTGTAGGTATCTGAGGAAAGCGCAGTAGACGCGGTCTAGTCTTTTTCTTATGCGCCCCTTGCATCAGTCAGCGTTCTACATGTGTGTTTTCTTTCATTTGATATCATCTGTAAAAAAAATACTTGATGCACAATGTCGTAATAGCTTCAGCTCGGGGATGATCAGAAAAACTGCCCAGAGGGGCCGCTTTAGGGATCGTATAGATCAGACATTGATCACCTAGGAAATACCGTGATCATTCTCTTAGAGACACAGCTCACCAAGCCCAGAGCACGATAGTGACTATAAAATGACAGCCTGCTCTTTTTTTGACAACAATGCTCCAAAAGCATAAGGTACACCAAGCGTGATCATCTCTGGTCCTGGGTTCAATGAAGTGTGTGCGTTCGTGTATAGTAGCGATGGCGGCGGTTCCGAGGAATGCACAAAACGTATTGGAGCGCAGACCAAAAGTACGGGGGCGAGCAGACTGGTGAAGCGAAAAAAAAGATAATGCGCAACGTTGTGCGTCACCACTTTGGAGTCGTGCCACTCGATCCAGAAGTAGTTGGCATCATGTCAGGCGTCGGGCTCAAGTCACTTGACGTGGTAGGCTCTTCTGTCATGTGCGAACCGCTTTGGCGTGAGCGCGTCCAGCGGCGCAAAATCTCTTGGTCAATATTTTTTGACCCTTCCAGCACTTTCCGATGCACATCAGTCGGTGCTCCGTCTTTGGACTCATCATATTTGCCGGACGCCTTTGGCATATTTGCGGTGTCAAACGAGATCTTGCTCGGTTTGTGCGCCAAAGCAAATAAGACATTCGAGAAAAGCTCAACAGCATGCTCGCACCTGGAGGCCTCCTGCAGAATTAAAGGATCTGGAAGCCTTTTTCGTTTTTTCGTGAGCGGGGAAACGGCAAGCGCTTCCTCGTACTGCGGGACTTTCGTTGAAGGGCATATGGTCTGCATATACCGACATTTCGATTCGCAGAGGTCCAAGTCCTCGGAACGCCGCCCTTCAGCGACGGAGTTGAAGACCCCCTCCCAACCTTGCGGAGCACGGCTGCCGTTTTCCAAAATGCGGGCCGTCTTTTCAAGGCATACCCTGCGACAGTCGGAGCACCGCAGCACAAACTCAGCCAAGGAAAAGGCTTGGAACTCGAAAGAGTCCTTGTTCTCTTGAAGGGCCATGACAAGCACCTAGCAGTAGCGTGTCGACATGGACGTGAGGAGAGCAGGAGGAGGAGAGAAAATAGAGAGAAACCTGAAAAAGGGGGTGGAGGTAAAGCATGAGCGAGACGATGCCGTTGTAGAAAAGGAGACACAAAGCATATACATTGAGGACAGCAACGAAGATGTGGAGACGCAAGTATAGCGTTCGGTGGCACCCCATCAAGATGAGGGAGCTTCTCGTTAAGATTTTTTTTGAGGGAAAAAACAAAATCAAAAAAAAAAAGGCAGGAAAAGTCGACGTAAGCCGTCGACAGAGTACTTAGTCAAACAGACCGAAGCCCATATCGTCGTCAGCCTCCTCCTCGGGCTCCTCCTTCTTGCTCTCGGCAGCAGCGGCTGCGCTTGCACCGGTAGAGGTGGCAGCGGCAGCAGGGGCAGACGATCCTGAACCCACCAGCTTCGTGCGGCCCTCAGCCATCAGCTCATCAAAGCTCTTGCCCTCCAGCTCGTTGAAGAGAGCATCCACGCGGGAGGTATCCACGGCAGAGCCAGCGGCCTTCAGTACAGCCTGAAGGTCAGCCTTGGATGGCGTCTTACCGGAAAGCGCCACGAGGGCGTAGGCGGCGAGATACTGCATATTGACTACACTTTTTTTTTTAAGAGAAGAAATATTGTGGGGTAGAAATGGGTAAATAGTGCGAGGTCGACCACCGGAGAAGGAAGGAGGTAAATTTGGCCTGGGACATGGCATATCTGAAGGATGAAGCGAAAAAAACCTTCCCTGGTTTCTTTCTCGGAGAGCAATCGGGATCGCTCTCCAACAGGTCAACGAAATGGCCTTGAGGAACGCAGCGTTCTCCTAGCGTGTATTGTATATGAGCGTAGATTTGACAAAGGGAGAAATTGTTTCTCTCTAGTGTGTGAGCTGAAGTCTTTGACAACCTCAGATACAGACACAAGTCGTTCCATACGGCACATCCCACACAATTTCTTCAACTTACAGAGTTTTTGTAAGGCCAGTCAGAGAAAAATACAAACAACAAGAAAACATAAAACATGAAAACAACTTACCACAACGAGGAGAACTCGTAGATCTGGCCCCACTTGTAAAAAATGTACGATACACTACAGTAGGTGGTGCTGCTTAGTCGAACAGACCGAAGCCCATATCGTCGTCAGCTTCCTCCTCGGGCTCCTCCTTCTTGCTCTCGGCAGCAGCGGCTGCGCTTGCACCGGTAGAGGTGGCAGCGGCAGCAGGGGCAGACGATCCTGAACCCACCAGCTTCGTGCGGCCCTCAGCCATCAGCTCATCAAAGCTCTTGCCCTCCAGCTCGTTGAAGAGAGCATCCACGCGGGAGGTATCCACGGCAGAGCCAGCGGCCTTCAGTACAGCCTGAAGGTCAGCCTTGGATGGCGTCTTACCGGAAAGCGCCACGAGGGCGTAGGCGGCGAGATACTGCATTTGTCGTTGGAGAAGCTTACGTCGAGGAAAGAAATTATTCAGGAGATGCAAGCATACGTCGGGAATGCGTGTAGTTGATTCAGATGGAAGAAAAGGAGTGTGTACAAGAAATTTCGGAGAAACTGGAAAGGTACATGATCACTTCATAAATGGAAGATAGTAAGCGGTGTTCGAGAGAAAACGTTAGGATCAACTATCCTCTTTTTTCTTACCGATAAGGGGACAAAGAGGCGGTAAGTTTTCGAGATTCAAAAGCATCCCAAATGACGACGAAGAGGCATCTCATGGTACATTACCTGGTACACGTACGGAGATCTGCTCGATAGCAAGTTTCTGTTTTTTTTTCTGGTGTGTGTCTGTGTGTGTGCAGAGGGGGGGGGGCACCCTTAATCGGATTTCACAAAGTAATACGAAACGAGAGCTTAGATCGAAGTTGCTCTTTATATTTCCTAAGCACCGTGACTAGTGCACCCGCTGGAGATTCACCACCTGCTGCTCCACCTCGTCGGTCGCGAACGGGACACGTGGAAGGCCTTCCTTCTCCAAGAAAGCATTAGCCTTCGCAATGGTGTCGTCAGAGTAACGTGCAAAGGACTGTGTTTCGGTTCCCACCTCGCCCACCCTGCACTGCTCCTGTTTGGGCGGTGGCGCTACATACGACCCAGACTCATCGATACCCTGGGTCAAGGCGTGAAGAAACACACCCGTGGCGACGCGGCAGAGATTTTTCTTCTCTTGAGTCGACAGCCGAACGAACTGCTCAACCAAATCACCATCGATGGTATTCAAGGATCCGTAGCGGCGCACGCGCTCTCGCGTCAGCGCGCATCCTGCGTTCGAGGCGAGGTAGCTCACACCTCGTTCTTGGCCGGTATGCAAGACATCTCGAAAGACCTTGTGCGACAGACTGGCGAGTGGCTGCAGCGTACGCTGCAATGATATTTCCAGCGAGCGCAGGAAAAGGTAAGTGGGGGTGTGCAGTGGGGTCACAACACCAAAGCCACCGTGCGCTGTTGCAAAAACAAGCTGTGGGCCTGCAATGCCAGGTAAGACCAGTTTATTTTTGAGCGTGGAGGACAGCGTGGAGGCTTCCATGAGCGAAGTCGCGGCAAAGGTGCCTTGCCGCACACACGTTACTAAATCGCCAACATGGAATTGTGCTCGAATCTCATAGCGGAACTGCGGTGTCGGATTGACAGCCGGTGCAGCATCGCCGTCCCGCGCCTCCACAGGGGCAGGCACCACTTTCAATGCGGTGAAGTTCAGGTTATCGTCGAAGAGGCAAAGATTTTCCCTGTCGGAGCTGACGTGGCCATCTAGGACGCCGCGCAGGGTTGCCTCGCAGCAGAGAATCTTTAGACTCCCCTGTAACGTGTCGACCTCGATATAAAAGGCGCTGTGGCGTACGTCTAGTGCAACAAGCACTGACGGGGCCAGAGCTGTATTATAAAGAGGTATCAGTTTGGTCACGGTAAGTCCAACGCGACAGCGCTCCTCCGCAACGAAAGTCTGGTCCTCAGAGTTCCACTTGTACAAACAAACACATCCATTCACGCCGAGCGCAATACGACCCTTGTAATGCGGTACCGCAGCGCAGCACTGCAGTGCACCACCGATGTCCTTGCTGGCGATGAGGTGCAACCGCTGGCGTTGGCGGTTCTCCCGAAGAGAGAACCAGGAAATTCTTCCAGAGCGTGCACGCTGCTCGTCAGGAAACGTGAAAGAAGATCCGACGAGAAGCAGCTCCTGGCACTCCTCATCGATCACCGAAGCAGGCCCACTTGCTTTCACGCCCACCTCTTCGCCATCTCCACAGGTTTCTACACCGTCCAGCCGCGCTGTCTGCAGAAAGACGCAACGTTCGTTTTCGAGGAGAGGCACGGCAGCAGCACGCCAGAATGCCAGGTCTGCGGTCCACGGAGACTGAATGACAGTCGAAGGGATAAAGAGAATCTCATCCCTCTCCACCTTGCGTACAGACATTGTGTAACCAGCCCAGGATGGAGCCTCATGCAGATGTGTGATTGTTTCCCCAAGTGGCAAGAATGTCTGGGACATTTTTTCAAGAGCTTCAAGGGAGCCGATATGAAGACAGCCATCTTGCTTAGAGTAGATGGCGTAGCACTGCAAATCGGCGTCCACTGTTGCGGCAGCGGAGACACCCATCAGATGGAGTCCAGTCAACTGAACACCAGCACCTGGACAACACAACACAACAAGAGGATCGTTTCCAAGACATAAAAATCCCGCGTGCGAGCCTCCTAGCTCTTGAAGCTCGAGCACATGGGGTGCAACGAAAACAGAGCGCCGCACTTCTTCACGCCGCATTAGGTCAACTGTGGTTTCGATCAAAAACCCGTGGAGGGTGCCAACGTAAATGATGGGCGACAAATCGATGCCTTCGACTGACGATGATGGAAGATGCGGCACAGTACAAACAATACTGCGGGGGACTGAGTCCAACTGAAGCCGCCCTATCGAATCGGTACCGCGGCACCCCATTTCGTAGATAGTGACTACTCCATCCCATTGTCCAACGGCCAACAGTGTCGAGCTCACCAGTGAAAGTGCGGACACGGCAACGCCGCTAAGAGGCGTAACAGTGTCAATGAGTTCCTGGCCACGGTAGATGGACACTACGGTACCGTCACATAAGGCGGACAAGCCGTGTCGAATCGCGGCGAAGAGGATATCCGGGTCATTTGTTTCACGCAGCAGCTGTGTAACGAGTTCGTACCGGGTACCAAACGATCTTACCCAGGCAATGCCACGAACTGAAACAAACACCAGCCTATCGGGCTCCGCGTCAGGGCCCATATCGACAAGGAGGTGACGGGAAACTATGTCAGGGAACAAATCAGGCGGAAGCTCCTCCAGCTTGAAAGCTCGGGAGGACACGCGGAAGAACCGATTAGTCGTAGCCGCTGTCGTGATACACAGTAGTCCGCTGGCACAAAGAATACGCTGAGGATGATACTGAAGAGAAACAATTGCCTGCTCTCGCAGCATAATAGCACTCCGCAGAACGCTGACGCCGCCACTGCGGTGAATGCCGGTGGAGGCAACGACACTGCATCGCCCACCATTCTGATGTGTGGTCATATCAAGCACCACCCCACAGTTTTTCACGACTCGTTCGCAGTAGGCCTCATCGAGACGCACAGTAAAACTGCTGTCCAGTCTGGAGCAAAGCAGATACAGATCTGAGTTCAGAGCGACTAATTCTGTAGGAATCGTCGGCGCAGGGTGTGACAGAAAACGAAACTCCAACTCCAGGCCATCACCGCTCATGCTACTAGAAAGCACTGTCACACGTGCGAGAACACCGTCGCCGAATCCGATTACCAGCTCAGATCCGTCAGAGGAAACGGACGCGCAACTCACATCGGGCACTAGATGCCGCGATGGTATCTCGCGGGAAAACACGCCCTTGCGCGGTCGTACTTGATGAATAAGCGTGACAAGATGATTGCCCACGACGAACAGGCCATGGCGACTGACGACGATGCGGCTCGCCGTGGGATCTACATTAGGTTGCAACAATCCGCACCGGCGCACTCGAGAACTAAGCCAACTCAATGCTGCGGGCGCCGGCTGCGGGTAAACTGGTTGAAGCACGAGGTTACTCACACTGCTGTTATCGCTTGCCTGCTCAGGCTCTGTCACAGGCGACAAGGTAAGCTCATACTCCGAGACATGCGCCTTGCCGTACGGATCTGCATAAAGGACAAAAAATGAGGTAGACACGGAAGCATTGTCTTCTCTGGTCGCTGGTACCCCAGTCCGCTGGGTAGGTACGTATGGTTGCCCCTTTAGCCACGGTGAAAGAAACCCAAAGGAGATATCCTTCACATCATACTCGGTGCAGTCCATGTAGCAATGAGAGAAAATATCGGCTTTGGCGCGGCGAGCAATGCTGGAGATCAAATCTGGGGGAAAGAGACGTGTCAGATGCCCGTTTTTTTTGCGCTTAACCACTTCACGGGCGAGAGCCGCGAAGACATCAAAGAAAAAAAGCTCTCCGCGTGTAAGTGCAAAGGCCACAAAGGGTGCTGAAGAGCCGGAGCCAATGACAGCACTGGAGCAACAGCACAGTTCCACTTCGCTGGGATCATATTGGTACAGGCAGCCGGTGGGCTCGCTATGGTAGAGAGTTGTCAAGCGCAGCGGTGCTGTGTCACTGTTCGGTTCGGTAGATCTCTCGAGCACTGCAAGGACAATCTCCTGTTTGAATGTGCACAAAAAAAGCAGATGTCGTGGAGCCTTTTGAGAAACCAATGTCTCAGCGACGAGAACGGCACAGACATACTTCAATGTGCAATGCAAATGAAAGTCTTGAACGTGGTCGATCCCAGAACCGTCTTGGCGACAGGCATAGACAGAAAGAATAGTACCGCGATTCAGTGCGACGAATGTTGTTCTGGTGCCACAGAAGTTGCCGACACAAGCTCCGAATGCTGCCGCAGACGGTCGCGAGGTGGACAAAACGTACATGTGTACCCCACCGGGGATTAAGGAGAGGAGGCTATGAAACGAGATATTGAATAGACCAGAGAAAACGACTGCGAAAAAAAAAAAATCTTTGCCGGAGTGTATGAAGATGCGACAATTTTAGAGGAAAAAACCTCGAATGCAGAGTGGGAAAAGACGCACGTGCAAGTCAGAAAGCGGTAAAGGGAGGGGTAAGGGAATGACCATCAGCCCCAATATTAGACTCAAGTACCCAGGAAACCTTCGATACTGCTCGTACCGGAAAAAAGCATTGCCGAGAATCATATTACAGAAACTCGAAGATAAAGTCGAGAACAAAGACAGGACAAGCTAGCACAAAGCACGACTCACTGGAGAGTACACAGGAATATTCTTTGACGATGCAATTTAACTCTTCACCTCAAGTCGGGTGGGGAGCCCATCGATCACGAATTCAAAAGCGCCAGCACTCACACATCAGTATACTTGTGCGAGCCCAAGGCGAGTAAAGGGTCAACCAAATACCGGGGTGTACTAGAATTTGTGTATGCCTGGAGATGTGCCTCGCGGGAATACCTCTTTGTGTTTGCGTGAATAGTACGACCATGTTTTTTCTTTGTTGTTTTTGCATTTCTTCCTTTATTCGTTTGAAGTTCATACTACTACGCCACAGTCACCAACAAAAGCAATTTCCTTTGGATTTGTCCTCATTTACTAAAAAAGCATTTTCTCTCAACCCGTTGTGGGAAGAGAGGCTAGATGGTAAGAGAACAACAAAAAACGAGAATCCACACCTACGTGTTTTGGCATACGTTCCTAATGCTGATGTTGGGGACCAGGAACAGTCATCCACCACACCAACACAGAGCCGAGAGCTGCAGCGAGGAGGACCTTGTCCATTACGGTATCTCCACCCGTGGCAGAAGCGCCAGCTTTGGTTGTCATTTCAGGGTCCTTGATGGCAGGCGCAGCTTTCTGAGCAATCGGCACAGCCTTTGAAGTCGCAGCAGCGCAGAGGAAGCTGCTGCGCTGCAGTGCGCTGACGCAGGTGCGACGAAACATGGTCTACGCTTAGATAATTGGATACTGAGTATGAAAAAAAAACTAAAAGCGGTACAGAGGCTTTCTCGCGTCGGGGAAACGAAAACAAAATTCTTGTGGATGAGTGCAAATATATATATATATATATATACAAAACAACGGGATCATAGGAAAAGTAAGTGAACAAAGGAACAGAAGTTTCGGTAGCAAATGGAAGCATGATGGTATGTGTGTGTGTCCGTGGGGGGGGGGGGGAAGGGGAAGAAGAAACTCAACCTGATAGCACAGAATATATGCGGCAAATGACTAACCCCTTCACAGTGTCGCTGAAATATAGAAAAAAGTGTCCGCTGTGGTAGCCTTTGGTGAGCAATTGCGCTACATTGCGAATATGTCAGATCGCCCCTACATCAGATATATTTGTGTCGTCTGTGATGACATCACTTTGGACGATACCTCTATAGCCTCCTCAAGTGAGAGCCAAGTGCTTTATATCTCATTTGTTCTCGCACTGCAAGAGACGGGAAGCAAAAATGAAGCCGAACAAAAAAGGGTGGAAAGTACACGCGCAGTTCAACAATGAGAGTAAAAAAATGAGGAGCGGCAGTGAAACATGCAGATACATAGATTCAGCCCGATGACCATCTTTGTCACCTGGAAACAAAAAAAAAGGTATCATGCTCAGAGTAAAAGGCAGAAATGAGTGTTGGGAAAGCGAAGGGGCGGACGAGGACTCTTTAGATAAATAAAAAAGCGGGTCAAACGTATGGGTGTTGGCGGGGAGGGGGGGGTGATGGCAGTAATTAAGAGCAACTCTACACGCACACGGGCACCAACGAGGTCCCAGCGAGCAAGACGGTGCAATGCAGGCACACGTCGGTCATCTAAGTTTATCTAGACCTGATTCATCGACCGACCTGTGGCGTCACCACAGAACTCCAACAAATAGGATAAAACCGTGCTGATGCGGCCGCAGCGATTGGAAGAAAATTTGGAGCTACAAGAATAATAGACTGTGTCCACCGTGTCTTCTAGTGAATCTATATAAGACCATAGACTCCGCACAGAACTCAGCTGCACCCCATTCTTCAAAGACTTGTGCATGTACTTCGTGCCCGGTGGATTGAATGCGACAAACGAGATGTTTAGCTCGGCAGAAAGCTTTTTTGCATAGCCACCGTTGAATTGATCCCCGACAATCAAAATTTCACTCGCGTTGCCCGAGCTCCTCAGCGCTGCTATGTATGCTTTCACCTTATCCAGCGCGACCGACCGAGGGAACCACTTCTTCAGAAAGCCCGCCTTCTGCACAAACGCTGCCCGACTTCTTTCGTCCCATATATTTATGAGTGGAGAGATTGCACCGGCTACCTGGAGAGCGATGGACTCACCCCAGTCATCTAGATCGCGGAAGAAGGAAAGACCTCTGCTGTTGGAGTTCAGTGTTATCACATGATAGTTGCTAGATAAATCAACATAGTCGGAGAAGGAAATATTGGTTCCATCAGTGGCCAAGTTGAGCGTCGGAGGAAGCGCCACCGGATATATGCGGAGCAGGGAAGGCTTTGTCGCAAACCATGTGGTGAAGTCAATATCGCCATTATTGCCGAACGTGTAAGAGAGAGTTGCTAGAAAGCCCAGGTCCAGCATCGTCAAAGGCGCGTCACCGTAGGCATTGAAGACCCTCTTACAAAGCAGGAGAGATGGGGTTTTCCCCGTTACCGGCGTCCCCGTTGACACTGCAATCGGTGTAGTAAATCGATACTGAATGCTGTTGGAGAGTGCCATCACAAATGCTACAGCTAGTATCACGATAATCCACCAGACGAGGAGCGCCTTCTGATCCGTGCGAAGACCGATGTGTTTGATCATAAACCGTCTTTCCGCCTCCACTACATCTGGGTGACGGTAGCCACAGAGCCTCTTCACATCGAAACACTTCATGTAATTGAGGATGACGTTGCGGCAACAGAGGAGATATGTGTCAAACTTTGGCCTCTGTTGCCTTTCCTCGTCTGCGTTTACGTCATAGGGCAGTCTCAAAGCTGCACACAGCTCCCTCTTCGACAACACGTGCTTGCGCTTGCGGCACAACATGCAGTGAGAAGCCAGAAAGAGACAAGCAGTTACAGCTGCTGCCCCTGGTGGATGGCTGATGCCGCCGCCAGCGAGACCCAGAACGAACAACATGGTGATCAACGCAAACGAAGAGTAAGTGATCCACTGACTGTTTCGTCGCAGCACTGTCATCCAGGATAGAAGATAAATGCACATGAGGGAGATGGACGCAATCCCTGGCCAGACGACTGACGGTGTGCCGGGGTAGGTGCTAAGCGTCTGCGCTGCATAGAGCGCAAATAGAGGCACACATCCAACAGTGAATACAATGGAGTTGTACAGCAGCGTGTCACGATCAACACCAAACTCCTCTAGCACTGTGGAAGCATGGTACCAGTGCACTTTGCTTATCTTTTCTAGGTGGTTGTTGGAGTCATGACGGCGCGTCTCAAAGCTGCCGCGCCCAGTCCGCTTGCTGATGGCAGACCACTTGTACACCAGTGCCTTCCAGTAGAACCACACGTAGCAGATGACCACGAGAAACGATGCGGTCACCACCGAAATGTTGGCGTAGCGCTGCGCCAGAAACACGATCGATTGCCCCTCTGTGGGGGTTTCAATGATCGCCCATAGCACTGGTAGAAAGACGGTCGAAATAATGACGACAAGGTATACAAGGTAAGGTGACTGGCGCTTGGAGACGAATTGGTGGGACATTCCCCAGAAGACAGCGTCATTACGTGTTACAATCCACAGATTGCGCACCATATCCATCAGGGTGCAGAACATTGTAACCATCACAAAACTGAAGTAAAAAAACATAGCCAAGTACGCAAAAGGCTGCATATTCTTATTTGCGTTGGGGTCTGGCGGAGAGAACATGCGATACATAATCGCAAAAGAGTAGTTCAACCCCAGGGCTCCCATGAAAACTGCTACGCAGTAAAGTAAAATAGTTAGGTAGACTCTAAACGGCTTCGAAAAGAACGTGTCTATCACAATATCTGCAAACCAGTTGACTGTAGGTGGGTCGTACAACCCGTATTCGTAAGACCGTACAAGATTTTGAGGGGTTGGCGTCACGTTGACGTTGATGTCCTGCAGTGCCTCGTTCGATTCGTATTGCTGTGGTTCTGTGTAGTAGTAGTAGTTCCCATCATTATCCTGGTAGTAATAGTTTTGATATGACGATGGATCATAGTAGTTGAAGTAGTCCTGGGCATTCGACTGGGTCGCCGCAGTTTCGATTTCCGCTGGAGTGGGCTCCGTCGCAAGGGCATTGGCGTCTGTCATCATTTCTGGCGTGAAGCCGTTCCTAACCGATGTCTCATGAGACATCTCCTCTTGCTTTGATCGATGGAAATTAGAGCTGTCGGCTGCACCTACGCTCTTTCGCATTGTTTTCATACTCGTTTTTCTGTGTATGTGTGTATGGGTGCGTGTCTTGATCTGCAACGCACACACCAGTTACTTGGCTCCCTGTCGATGAGTTCGCTGATACGGGTCACTCACGGTGTTCCGATGTATACCGTTTGCGCACTTCGAGGGGAATATCCTCAAAGGGCCCACAAACTGGGAAAAAAAAAGGTCGATCACCGTGGAGTGATCAGTACTCAAGAAGAAAAAATGAGAGAGAAACATTCATAGTCTGTTAGTGTGTCCTTGTACCATTTTTTCCGTCGTAGAACACACACGCTCCTCGGAGCACTGGTGTTGGTGCGTGTTGACGTATCCACATAATATTGAAAGTAACCGCACCATTATTACTATTAATATTGTTTTGCACACCTCGCACGGACCTCTCCAAAAGCCTCTTCTTCCTTGCACAGTTGGTAGAAAAGTCTTTTTCTTTCTTCCTCAGAATACAGAAGTGACCGACGGGGGGGGGGGAGGAGGGGAAGTCCATTCCCAATGCACTGGGTTAAGAGGATGTCTGCGTAGACATTCTCTTCGTTCTTTTCCGTTATTTCTTTCCCTTTTCCCTCTGTTGTTGTGTTTGGCTCTCCGTTATTGAGCTCCTCAGAGAAGTTGGTGGACATTGGACCACCAGCCATCCATCGTGGACTGAAAAAAAAAAAAACAGCGACGTGCAGGAATGAACGCCCCTAGGAATACAAAATGGTCGTGAAAATTAGGAGAAAAAGGGAGGGGATGAAGCACAAGAGTGGCACAGTTAACAACCACACTTCTCTTCATCACACTTTACGACACAGGTCAGAAGAGAATAAACGCACAAGTTGCCTCGATTAAGGAGCATTTCAGGAGCAAGAAAGGAGAGCAGTCGTCATAATACTCACGCATTGAATAAAACAAGCAAGGTAGGAGGAAAAAAACGCTCCACACATTTTTTTGTGTTAGTCGAAGAGAGGCAGCAGCAGTTTTTTCTAACCGATGTTCCCATCTACTGAAAAGACACTGTCAACTACGTATACACGCTCGCCCCATTCCGCCCCTCCTCCTCTGTTGTGGCATTCCGTAGGAACGGAGTGTCTGAGACTAGTGCCTCCGCCGCGCAGTCCGGCCACGCGCTTGGCCAGCCCTTCCCTTTCGTGACGCCCCACCTCCTCCAGGTGTGTGCTGCGCGCAATCAGCGCCAGGCGGACCGGCGGTGCACAGCACGCCCCCACACAAGCCACCCACACACGGCGTCCTGCTACAGGGCGGACACACCGGCGTTTGCCAGGCGACAAACAGCAGAGTATCAGTGGCGCGCATGCCGGAGGTGTGCCCGAGCAGGAGCCCCCCTCCCTCAGCAGGCGCGCCTCCCAGGGTGGTGCACGCCGCCCACATCACAAGCGCACGCGCTCGGCAGGGGGGAGGGGCAGGGGGGAAGGAAAGGAGGAGGAGAAGAGGGGGGGGAAGGGGAAGAGCTGATTGGTGTAGACTCCTCCCCCTCAGCCACCCTCGCGCCGCCACCCTATCCTACCTTCCTCGCTCCACCATGTACCCCCCCCCCGCTCTCACTTCCCTGAACCCTGCGTGCCCCGCCTCCCGACAACAACGACGACGTTGCATGGGCACAGAGAGGGGGGGACGGGCGTGCCCGCGGGATGTGCACCACCACCGCCAGTCTGTTGCAGCGGGCAGACCGCACCTGCGTGAACCAGTAGGTAGCGAGCGGGTGCCCTGTCGTCAAGAGAGGCCACACGTTGTAACAGTCGACTGCGAAGTGGGAAAAAAATGAAACGGTACTGTTGCTTTCACAACCTCACCATGGTGGGACCAGTCAATACATCCTCTCCTCTTCATATACTGCATATGGAAAAGGAACAGAGTTAGGGGGCGCGAAGTGGAGGAGACATGGAGGACTGTAGCAGAACGAAGAGCTGAAGGCGGGAAATTTTCGTTAGCGCGTTTTTCTTTGCTTTCCGTCCTTTCATCGGTCATAGTGTCGCAATGTGTTTGGTGCGTGTTTCTACACATCAATGAAGCAATCAAACGTACACTACAAACGGAGGCGTGCGAAAGGACAAGTACTTCACCAGTGGGTTACCTCCCCTCCCCCCACCCCACCCCACTATCGGTGACTCTGAGAGGAAGTCGATGCAACGGGCATCCGTTGACGCGAAAAGGCTACCAGCTGTGTGGAAAGAGAAGTACACATGAGCGTTCGCTCCCTCTCAATTACCCACTCCTCTTCTTCAATTCGCGTATACTTTTCGTCCATGTCTACGAGCTTCGGGTACGACACAGACAATATCTTTAGGTGCGCGCACTGCTACGTGGCTTCGGCCGCTCATGGACAGAGCGAGCGACAAAAACATACACATACACAACTCCTCTCCCCTTTCCCCCAACCTACAAAAGCCAGAAGACGTAATCAAGCTGGAACCCACACGGTGGGGAGGGGAGGGGGGGGGGGGGCTAGGAAGAAGCTGGGCCTAGAAGAAAAAAAAAAAACAGAAAAAAAGTAGGGAGCTGTGAAAAGTCGAGGGATGCTGGGGAAACGAGATAAATCCGAGGTGAGGAAAAAGAAAGCGCTGAGGAAATGTTGAACAACGAAGTGCAGAAGAAAAAGAAAAAAGATATACTGTTGCTTGAAAAAAAGTCCGGCGGGCGCACACCCGAATCTACACTTGAAATTCGACAGGCATAATGCTTTGGTGTAGTGAAGGTAGAGACGCTGACGAATAAGCGCCTGTACATTTGTGTTTATTAGCATGAACTCGTCTTGACTGAATCTGTGCCGTGTCACCACCGGCGTTACCGCGAACTGCGCTCCGTCATGGACCGGCGTAGCTGCTTCATCGCGATGTTGTACCTGTTAGACAGCGTCTCGTTACCGTCGCCTTTTATCTTGCTGCCTTTCTCGAACAACTCCTTCGCCTTGTCCACGTTACCGCGACGGTACTCCATCTCTGCCGTTTCGTAGAATGCAAAGGGAAGTATCATCGAATCCTGAGGAATTTTCTTTTCATTCTCCAAAATTTTATTCATATACGCGAACGCGGCATCGATGTTCCCACTTCCTTTCTCAATGACGCCAACGAAAAGATTGTACATGTGCTCTGCCTCCGGCCCACTGAGATCTTTGCCATGTGTCACACGCTTCAGTTCAGCCAATACGCGGATGCCCTGCTCCTTGTTCATGTGCGCCAGGTCCCGGTTGATGTATAGCATGTACACCCCGGATAGCGGAAGCAGGCGCGGGTTCGCGATCACACGGTTTGCAAACCGCGGCGAGTTGGAGTCGTTCTTAGACTTGGAATTGTACATGGATCCCACCCTCTTAAACCACAGCAATGCCTCTTTTTCGTTGTCTTGCATTACGTAGCATGCAGCCATGGACAGCACTACCTGGCCGGTGTAGGCAAATTTTTCGTTTGTCTTTGCCAGGTGATCGAGGATCTTGCTATACTGCTCCCTCGCATCGGACCATTGCTGGTTCATGAAGAGTGTGTCGGCGTAGAGGTACTTGATGAGGAGTGGCACAAGACCAACTTTCTCGGCGTTTTCGGCGGCACGTGTAATAGAACGCACAGCCGACTCCACTTCTCCTTTCTTGCGGAAGTAAAAGTTGGCGTAGCCGTGGAAGTAGGTGTTCTCTGGGTAGCGCGCATTCATCGTTTCCAGGACATGTCGCGCACGCGCCAAAGATACCTCAACGTCACCGAGGCCGGTTGGAAGGAAGAGGTAGAGCGTACATAGCACCAACGCGGCGAAGGGGGAGCGGATCGTGTTGCTCTCGAACACCTCCATCAGGTACTGCTCGCCGAGGTCACGGTCTGAGATGAAACCGATGATGCTCAGTAACTTCATCAAGTTCGCTGGCACAAGTGCCAAGAAGGCGTAAAACGTTCCCGTACCGTACTTGATGCACATTTTCAGGTCGTGGGGAATTCTGTTCTCAGTGTCTCGCTCCACCTGCTGGATAAGGTTGTAGTAGCAGCCCCATGCCTTTCGGAGATTTATACCACCCTTGATGTACGAGTTCATCATCAGCTGACCGATGGAACGGATTAAAAGCGCATCTGCATAAATCACATCACACTCCAACTTCCACGTCTGATCAAAGTAGTCGCCGTCTTTGGCGGCATTTTTTTTGCGTGCTTTGAAGGCTTTCTTATTCTTCTTCTTTTCCTTTTTCAGTTGCTTACGTGTCTTTCCCTCCTCCTCCTCGTCTCCATCCTCCTCTTCCTCGTCGGAGAACATCGGATCGTTATACTTCGTTGAGGTAGACAGAGAATCAGCTGTCTTAAAGAGTTCAAGAAGACTTTCACGATCTTCGTTCGTCGAACTCATTAGAGTCTTCACAAGACTGACGTTGGCCCACTCGAGTGCGTAGCGTGGGTTCTTGTCCTTCTTTGCACGCAAGCTTTCCAGTGCTTCGTCATACTGGTTGTTCCACATCCAAAAAACGGCCTTCTCCACACCGCTGTGAACACGTAGCATATCCGCGACAGTGCTCGTGCCACTCGTCTTACTCTGGGTGTCAGTAGAAAGAGTCTCAGGCATGGTTGCAGAGATAAGGATGAAAACAGAAAAATAAAGCTGGATGCAGCGGAAACAAAAATACCTGGTAGGCGGTGTAGAGTGAAGCAGCAAATCGCGTCGAATATATGGTGAGAAAATAGAAACGACCCCTTCACCAGCGTGAGATTTTTAGATCAATGAAAAGCTGATGTCGACTATGGAAAAGAGCAATAATAATAATAATAAAACAGCGGGGAGAGACCTACTGAGGCAACAAACCAAGTACACGAAACAGCAGTGTTTTGGAACGAAGATGGCAACTATAAAGGAAGGTGCAAGTATACGCGAATCTGCACAAAAGAGAGGCGATCCACGCACTCTTTGGCTGCCAGAGTGAATGAAGGCCACTTGAAAGCGCGTGAGACGGCGTCCCTTGTAGCTGACAGGAAGGAAAAAATGTTGTTGTTGTTGTTTTTTTGGGGGGAGGGGGGGGGGCAAAAAAACGTAAATGATTCACTACCCCAGAAAGGAATGAGAGGTAAGGAGGGAAAGAGTCAGCTGTATCCGAAAAGAGGCGTGCGTGCAGGTGAGCAGGCATAAGTGCAGGCCGCTTTCATGACCTAAACGATCGCGCCACCACGGGCGACTTCTACTACGCTGTTTGCCTAGCAGCGAACAGTCTTGTAATCGTAACAAGCTGCGTCGCTGATTCCCCCGCTACTTGGCGTACATATAAAAGAGATGGAAAACTTCTTCCTCTGTGCTAGTCAGCGAACGGTGGGGAAGATGGGTAAGACATACAAGGAGGGGCATCCACCCCAATCATATGGCGCCGTCATTGGCTAGGAAACATTTTTTGCGCAATGAATTTTTCTTTCCAGACATGGGACAACTAGAAAGGAGAGAAGAAACAAGAAAAAAAGGGCTGTAATATCCGTTCACCCTCGGGGAGGGGGGACAAATAAATGATTCGGTACAGAGTTGCGATGGGAAGGAAAAAAGAAAAAAAACACGACAACGGCGACGGCAGAGATAAGTCAAATTGATGGACAACACCCTCACAAATCTACACCAACAGAAATGACAGCACCACATAGAGGCAGGCAGTCAAATTGGAGGTCAGCAGACCTGAACTGCCGTGAGATGTTAACCCTCCTCCCCCCCTCCCTTCGGCGGCCGCAAACACGAGCCGCTTTCTCAATATCCTGTTGCTATCCCAACGATGGATCATTAATATAAATCGATGATGCTGTTCGAAATAAAACGCTGAGAATGCTTCGAAGCGACATCAACTATCATGCTTTTTAACTGAGCCCCCCCCCATAAGTTGCATCCGCGCGCACTCGTTCACACGCACACACACACACACACACACACACACACACACACACAGAGAGAGACAGAGACAAAGAAAAAACTACCACTCCTACGCCGAGGCAAGCGAGGTGCATGGTCGGCTAAGGAAGACGAATGCGCCTTGAGTGGAAGCGACCGACAACAAAAACATCACGAGCGATCAGAAATGTGTCACCAAGAGAGTCCACGCCAGCGGAAAAAAAAAATAGCTAAATCAATTTGAAGGTGTATGAGAAATCTGGGATAATACAAAACACAAAATGACATGTGGGCAATGCACACATGCGTATTGGCACCGCCGCACAGTGGGCCCAGAATCGCTCCTTATCATTGAGACCTGAGGGGGACATAATTGACACCTGAGATCAAGATGAATAAGCAGATATCGCAATCAGGTACTTTATTCAGTGGTAGCATAGTTTTCCGCCCGCCCACCTACTCAGCGGTGTTCACAAGAACTGCTTTCTCCTCCAAGAGCCCAGCGCAATACTGGCGCTGCTCACGCACCCATTTGAGGGCCTGGAGGCGCTGCTTTTCTTCGAATACAACCAACTTGGACGCATAGTCATCCAACTCTTGAATCGCCGCATTGCACTCTGCTGCCAGTTGCTCCAGCTGAGGAGTGAGCGCGGCAATGACCTCCTCCTTCTCCTTGGCAGATATAGTAAGAATACTAACCGTGCGACCTGCCCTCTCCTTCTCCGTCAGAAGCAAGTTGTAGATCCCGGGGTGGATCTTCTCCTGGGCTGGGATGATCTTCTCAATGTCGTACAACTCTTCCTGGTGCTCGGGCACTTCCACTTCCCGCCGCGACCACTCGCGCGCAACGATCTTGTCAACCTCACGAGAAAGACCGCATTTCTCTAGCGCCTTATCCACTACCTTGGCCCGCTTCTCCAATTGCGCGATTCGGAACTCCTGCGCTTTAATAACGCGCTCTTGTGGGACGCGCTGTTCATTCATTGCCTGCTCCTTCTCGCCATGAATTGCGGCGGAATCCTCGTCGATGAGCTTGCGGGCCACGGAATCTGAAGGGTCAGGCCGAGACTCGAGCCAGGCGTCTGCAGCCTCCATGTCTGCCTTCATTCGAGTTAGCTCCTCTCCGGCAATGGTTGTATCCCGGTCTACGATACGGATTTGGTTATACAGCGAATCAACCTCGTCAATCGTCGAACGGCGCTTTTCCAAAAGTTTGGTCAAGGCGAGAATTGAAGCGCTTTTCTTTTCGGTAATGATCTTGGCTGCCTTCACCTCATGCTCAATCAAGCGCTTTCGTGCTTCCAGCTCAGCAACCGAAACGTTACTCGTATAGCTCTGCAGTTTCAGCGCCCTACTTTGTTTTTGCTTTGTGAGTGACTTGATGTTGAGGCCAGCTTTTTCGGAGATAGACATTGCCTTATTTACGAACTCTTTCTGTTTTTTTTCCTGCTCGCGGATGAGGCGGTTCAGCTCTTGGATGTCGACACGGTCCTTTTGATTGTTTGCATCGATCGCCTTCTTAGCGATCTCCAGCTGAATCATTACGTTGCCGTATTGCTCCAATGAGATATGCTTGATGGATTGGCGCGGTTTCTTGCCACAGTAGGCAAGCACCGGAAAAGAAGCGAGGAGCTCATCCTCGCGCATTTCTGACTTCTCAGCTGCCATGCAGGATTGCAGCTCGCTCTTCTCCTGCTCCAACGCAGCGATCTCGCGCTCGCGAAGGGCTATGTTCGCCTCCAGCTCTCGCTCACGACCGGCTCTTGCAGACTTCATCTTGATGTCGATGTGCCTTTGCCAGAGATGGATTTGATCAAACTCTTGCGGGTGGATAGCCGAAAGGAAAACAGAAACACTGTGCGCTCGAGGTTCTGTAGTGGAAGGCGTATTGTTACCCTTTTTGAGGATGGTGATGAGTCAGCTAGAGTTATCTGAAGCTGTATTCGTTCTACGAAAAGAAAGAAGTGGGGTGGAAACTCTGCGTGGTGTACCACGTTGAATTCTATTATGTTTGTAGGCGGTGGCAGCAAGTACAAACTCAGATTGAAGGAAGTCCAGTCAATTTCGGAAGAAACGAGGGCCATAATTGCAGGTGCAAACACGCTCGGTCGACCATGAAGAAGGAAAAACGATTAGCCACAGACGAGGACAGGAAAAAATGGGGGGAGATTGGAGGCTAAAATGAGAAACGCGGGTGCCGCACAGCAGGCGCTTTTTGTGGTATTACCTCCATCAAGACATGATCCACAGCGCTGAAACAAATCTACTTTTTTTAGTCATCTCGGTAAAGTGTCACTACCATATACTCACAAATACACACACACACACACACACACACACAAATGAGCACACAGCGGAGCGCGAGCACAAATGAAAACCCTCAAGGAATAAACGTTCTTGAAACACGAAAACGAAAGGAGGTTAGTGCACGATACCGTTTGTTTTATGCACATGAGATGAGAGCAAACGGGGCATTCTACAGGCGGCTGCAGTCTGTGGCACATGACTATACATTTTTACCTCAACAGCAATTGGCACAGCGAGTTCGAGCTAGTGCTCCCTGAGAAGATGTTCGTTCTCCCCTCCTTCGATGGCGGTGCGCAGAATATAATGGTGTCAACCTTGGACGAGGGAAAGAATGCATCAAAACACCGCCCCCTCCAGTTGGGCATGTTCAGCACCCCCTTGCCACGTCTCTCAGAGTTGCTCCATCAAGGTTACCAGAATCACCTTGTCGTCTCGAATCACAACCGTTTCTTTCACGCGAGTTTTTTGCATAGAGAGCTTCACTATATTTGCCATTGTGCCCTCGCGCTCGAAGGTGGCATATCCTTGCGCATCGTACCCGTCTCGGTGAAAGAGGTTTGCGTCGCCCTCACTGGTTTCCCCAAAGGATCTGCGCAAGTCTGAATCCAGACAGTGCTGTACTTGCCTCCAGCGATTAAAGTTTTTGGTGAAGTGCAGGAAGCGCAGGTTATCTCGAAGAAATGTCACTACGTTTTCCTTGCCCTCAACGACGCCGAGCCAGGTGACATAGATGATATCATCGGAGATGTAGTTGAACGCAGCATCTAGCTCACCACTACCGATAAGCTGAGTGTACCGCTGTAGCACCAGCTGTGAGGCAACCATCTGCCGCCTCCGGGTACCCTCCCGAACAGGAGAAAAATATATGATCTGTGTAGAGCTTAACCACACTCGAGAATAAAAAGCTTCTTTTCATTCGAGAAAAAAAAAACAGCGTTACAAAAGAAAACGCATGTGTGCAGCCGAACAGCCGACAACGATTTCCTGTAGAGTGCAAAGATGAGTAACCTCGAAGCGCTACAAGTCTCTCCATTGAAACAGATGCAAAAAAACAGATCGAAGTAAAGAAGTGTTGCGCGTAGCCCTAGCGCACAATGGTTCTCCTGATTTGCGTGTGTGTCTTTTTTTGTTGTTGACAGCACTCGAGATCCAAGTAGCGAGATCGAAAGCTGTAGAAAGCTTGACCAAGACAGAGGACTGCACCGCCAACATGTCAGACGCTCAAAGAAAAAAAAGGGTAATTCTACGACCAGCCTGTATTGCCGCCATCTAGACGAAATCGCTGTGTATTTCTGACTCTCATCACCATTTTTTCTTTTCATCTCTGCCAACAAAACATCGCCAAGCCTACTGAGCAGTCAGCAACAGGCGTGATGAGACCATCATACTCGACCACAAACCACAGGAAGTGCGCCTCCACCAGTGCCTCTGCCCACAGACACCTACGCCCACACAAGCCAAAAGAAAAAAAAGCACGATGCACAAATGGTCACAGCAGCGCGGCAAATTTGAAGTGCTCGCCTTCCTATTCAGAGACAGAACTCCGCCCCCCCCCCAACCGCCCCTCCACACACACACACACATACACACACACACGCCCGCTAAGAAGATATCAAGACGAAACTATCGATAAACGGGGTAATACAGGGAAGACAAAAGCACTCATAAATATCAGAACACATCTGAGTACATAATTAGCGTACGCAAGAGCAGACCAGAAAAGACCCCTCAGCAAGTCCCGTTTTTCCCCGATGGTTTTTCCCCTTTCTGAGTTGGAAGCTAGTTTCCTTTCACCTTACATTGCCTCTCCCTTTGTGCTCGTCGCTCGGCCCGCACCCATTCTTATCTGTAGAGGTCCTACTCCATACTCACCTTCTGCGTCATCAGAATACCCGTAATGACGGCAAAGATACCGAGTGCGGACGCGAAAATCTCAATAACGAGTACCTTCACAAACAAGCTGCTGCTGTGAGCATCCGCGATGGCGCAGCTACTCCCAACTATGCCAACCGAGATACCACACGCCATGTTTCCAATACCCACGGCGACCCCGGCAGCAAAAAGGGTGTAACCGCCAGCGATAGCCTCGTAAGTATAAGCACCACCCTTACCGACTGTAGAATTGCTCGCCTGTATTTTCCCCATCATGATGATAGAAAGAATGACGCCGTATATAGCAACCGCTTCGCAGAAAATGATGGAGATGAGATTCTTGCTCCGGATTTCTGGAGATCGGATGGCTGCACCGCTGATAGATGCGCCACTTGTAAGGATACCCCATGAGGCTCCCAGTATGGAAAGCGTAATGCCAATGCCGGTGCCCATCGAAGCCCACGCGTAGGGCGACACAGCCTTCAAGATGCTCCACAGCGCTGAGAACGGAGGAAATACAGTTCCACAAAGAGCAGGAATCACACCGAAAAGGACGATTACAACAATAAGAATGTAGCGGATGAGACTACCCACCACACACATCGCATCATCTGGCGGAAGACGCGCTGGTGTGGGGAGTACCTCTGCCTCAACTGGCATTTCGACTGCGTCTAAGGGGTGGGGTGTCAAGGCGAGAAAAGCCTGAAATCAAACACCTCGGTGTGTGAAGGGCTTTGGGGGAAGAGGGGCACAAAAAGAGTGCCGTACAAACACACGAGCACACACGAGGGTAAACGAAAAAGTGGGGGAACCGTGCACGTGTAAGAAAGCAGCGCAACCCAAGATAGTACCAATAAAGAAATACGAAAAACTAGCAAGAGCTGCAAAGAACAGCAAGTTAAAAAAAAAAAATCGAGGAAGGTAAAAAAATCGATTGGCCAAACGCTTATCACACGAGTCTCTCTCTTTGTTTAACGTGATTCCCTGCGCACCTCAACTGGTGAGAACGTGTACTGTGAAAAGGGAAAAAAGGCGCAGTGCTACCCGAGAAAGTGAGCGGTACCTAGCGACTTCGAATACATATAGCATATGTATGTGCATGTGTGTATATATGTGCGTATGAGGTGTCAAGTATTTTCGATGGATGGTCAACAGAGCCACCACCCAGTCAGATGAAGACAAGAGGAGATGATAAGCATTCTTTGCGCATAATGAATCAAGATCCCATCTGTGCGACGGAAGAATGTATTTTCTTCCCAGCATTACCCTAAAAGTGACATCGCCACTGCGCAACATAGGCCGAGGTAAGCCGCTTGTGCGTGGCAATAGGGAGAGCACCCCCCCCCCAAAAAAAAAAAAACAATGAGCCCCACATGCAAAAGCAGCATCGAGAGACGCGTGCGGAGAGAGATAGGACAATTTTGTCCTCCGGGCAGCGTCACACTTTTTCGGTGCTGTGCCGCTGCCCTGTTTGTCTTTTGTTTTTTTTTGCTTTCATCAAACGAAAAAGAAACGAAAAATAAAGGAGGCGAGTAACAGAATGCGACACATCACAAAGCCGTTTAACGCTTGCGCAGAAACACGATGCGGTTGTTGCGGCGCCACGCAGCGCGGTACGACGGGCGCAGCTTGGAGGCCTTGTGACCCTTGTGGCGCAGACCACGGTGCTTGCGGCCAGCCGAGGTCAGACCACGCTGCTCACGGTGCTTGTGCACAGAGTTGACGATCCAGTTGATGCGGGGGTCACGGCGGATGGTCTTGCACATAGGGTCCACGGCAATGACCTCGTACCACTTGAACGTGGAGTCCATGTTCACCCAGTATGAGTTCAGCACGCGCAGGTTACCGAAGCGCTTCCCCAGACGCTGCTCTGCAACGGCCTGGTTGTTCTTGTTCAGCTTCATCCCGAGCACACCGCTGGTCTTCGGCTTACCGTATGTGATACCCTTGTGGGCCGGGCGTTTGCGGCCACCACGGCGCACGCGCACGCGGAACACACAGAAGCCCTGCTTCGTCTTGTAGCCAAGCATGCGGGCCTTCTCCGGGCGCGTCGGACGGCGCAGGCGCACCACTGTGTGCTGGTGGCGGTACTCCCACGAGCGGATGCGCTGAATGAAGCGCATCACATCGGAAGACTTCTTCTTCCACAGCTCGTTCAGGTACATGAAAGCCCCCATGGTTGCGACACTACTACTACGCGGATTTCTTCATCAGGGTGAAAAAAACGAACGAAAGAAAAGACGAGCAAAGAGCGACAGCGAATGATGCACAATGAGAAGTGGCGGAGAATGATTGATAAAAGGGGGAATACAGTTTTTTTTTTTTAAGGCAGGTACACGTAGGAAACATGGGAGGACATGGCGCTTGGGAAAAAGCGACAGGAGATCGAGAGAATAATGTCAACGGTCCCCAGCGTCTTCCAATACGAGTAGGCATCGTGAGTTAGATGTCGAGCACGGCAGTATACAGCATAAGAGTCATCTCCTGGGTTACTGTGCTCGTATAGCCCTCTCCCTCACATTTATTTGAGTTCATCTGGGACTTCAGTGTTCAACAGATCATAGAGGCATACACACACACACACACACACACACACGTACACGTGTTGCACCGACACGCGCACAAACTAATGTACATTTCGCAGGTCAAAGAAAAATAAAAGCAAGCAACTGAAAGCCGCAGAAAGGGAAAAAAAAACGGGGGATAAATGAAGCCGTGGGGTTCTGATGGGAAGCTAAATTTTTTTTTTCGATTTTGGACACACCCACAGAGACACAAGGCTGTACACGGGAAAAGGTAAACGGAAATCAACCGCATACCGGGGCGTGCCAGTGAAAAAGAACCCGCAAAAAAAAGCCAAAGCACCGCAGTGGCCTCGCGCGTGCCAGCAAGAAGCAGTGCAGAATTGTGTTCCTGTGTGTGAGGCGGATAAAACACTTAGTTGAACTTTCAATTATCCGCCCCATCTATGATGATTGACATGTCTTTGACATACTCGCACACCTCATGCACTCGTTGGCGATGGCGGTCTTGCTCAGTGTTTAGTATGGTTTTCGCGCGAACGTTCAGCAATGTCTCCTCTGCCTTGAGGTGAAACATCTCGAGTTCCTCGATACGCTTTCGCCGAAGCTCGTACCACTCGTTCACGGTGCGCTGATATTCTTCCTTATTGTCCAGGAACGCAAGCATCGCCTCGTCTTGTCCTGTGTAGTGGAACGCCCTATCCGCATTGTCGTTTTTGCGTCGCTGCTCGAAGACAGCGTCAAAGATGTGCCGCACTGTGCTCTGAAAATCTGTCTCAAGGCGAAGCAGTGTCTCAAAGGTGCTTTGAAGGACGACCTCCACACCGTCCGCCTTCCACTTAGCGATCGTATTGGTGTGTAGCACCTCGAGGGCATCGTACTGATGCGCCTCTTGCTCAAAAAGCTCTTCGCGCAGCTTCTCCAGCGCCACGTGCAAGGCCTGGATAACGTGAGACGAGAGCTGCTGAGAGCCGCGTTGCTTTTGGGTGACTCCTTTGACAATGCTACCCTTCATAAGGGTCTCAAATCGATGCATTGAGGCCCGTGACAAGGCTGCGCTTTGGCGCAGAGTGTAGGAAACAGCCTGACGATAGGCGGTGTCGTCGAGATCACGGCGGTCACGAATTTCCTTCATGGTGACAGTCAGCTGCCTCAACTGTTCATTGAACTCCGTCTGATAACGGTCTAGTGGGTCCTTTGCGACAGGGAACACTGCTTCGCTTCGAATAATGGAATCCATTTTGCGACCATCGAGGTCAAGATGAAGCAACTCATCGAAAAGCGTTCCCTCATTCGGGCAGTTGTAGTGCTTGTAGGATGATGCGATGGCCTCCTGTTCTGTCTGTACCTTCGCCTCTGTAGCGCGAGCTTCGTCCTCCTCATCTACAGGAATCAACTTCTCATAAAAAGTCTCGCGCGCCCTCGCAGCCTCCTCATCCTTCACCAGTTGCCCATCCAGGAATTTCACCCCACGCACAAACGCGATCACTCGTAGTCGGTAGTTTGGCAGAGTAGCGAGTGGACACTCCTTTAACGTCAAGACCCGTAGTCGCGGGAGGTGATGCAAATAGAGTACCGTCTCCTCCATCTTCTCCAGCGGGTTGGATCCAATACTTAGTGTGCTCAGCTCTGGCAAGCCTGTAAGTCCACTCAAGGCCGTAAGTTTATTCGCGTAGAGAGATAAGCAGTTGAGGTGTTGCAGCCCTTCCAGTCCATCGATCACTTCGATGGCATTGTAGCTTAAATCCAACCACTGAAGGTTCACGAGACTTTCGAGATTCTCAATGCGGGTGATTCGATTGTTGTCCAAATGCAGCTTTGTCAAGGAGCGCAAGGCGCTGAGGTTCTCAATGCGCTCAAGACCACGAAAAGAGAGGAGGAGGGTCTCCACTTCCTCCAACGCGATACTGGCGGCTTCGCTTTGCAGCTTGGCGTCGCAAAGTGCTTTTTCCCTGTTACCAACAACCCGAATGCGATCATCCTCTGTTGTGAAGGATGGTTTGAAGGAGATAGCAGTGCGAATGAGAGCCTCGTTGATCACCACCTCTTTGTAGGGCGCCGTTAGCGGTTGTACCGCAAACCCTTTAGACATGACTCCTGGGATTCACGCTGCAACAAAAGCACACACACGCAATCCACGCGCCTGGCGCTGTAGCAGTACTGGAGGTGGTCACTGAAATCAACCAGAACGAGTAGTACAGCTTACTTTTTTTTTGGGGGGGGGGAAAGGAGGGGCAACGAACGAAAAACGAGTGAATAGAAAAGACACGAGTTGGTGGGTTTTGTTGAGTGTGTGTGAGAGAGTGAGTGTACACGCGCAAGTGAACAGAGGTGTGGAGAAGGGCAGAAGACATGTCATAGACGCGTGATGAGAAGAGATGCATGAAAAAATGAGGTAGTCAATGACGGAGGAAAAGGGGGAGCACACGAGAAGTGATGCGAGACTTGAACTGCCCCGACGCGTTGTTCTCTCTGCCTCCCCCCCCCCACTCACACACGCAGCTCACATGTGCCTGTGCGTTTAGAGGCGACAGACGATCCCTAATTGTTTTCCAGGGAACGAGTCCTCACATAACCTCTCGTCCCTTAACTTTGCGTCGACCATTGTCGCAAAAGAAATGGAGGTGGATACAAATATCGAAGACAGACACATCCGGAAAAAAAAAATAAAGGCACAATGAAGTGAGTCAAGAGAAGAAAACCGGAGAGAAACAGATAAAAAGGGGTCAGAACCAGAAAAGAAAAATGGGCCACCATCCGCTTTACAAATCGAACATATGTGACGGCTGTTGCGGATGCAGAGAGAAACTGATCACGACTGCTTTACCTTCCCCATCGAAATACTATCTCCTTTTTTGTTGTTCTTGTAGCGAAAAGGGGGTTGATGGATACGCCCCTCTGAGAGCATGTGAGTTGGCTACACATACAAGGCGTCGTTCGTTAGGGAAAGACGATGTAATCAAAACAAGCCAATCAAGAGAAAAGACGCTGGAGTACTCGGGAAAAAAGGAATCAAAAAAAAAAAATCAAGGAACGGAAAACACAAAAAAGAAACCTGTCGAGTCATTTTCGTCTATGCCATGAATGTACAAAATGAAAGAAAAGGGTCACAACAGCCTCCTCCGTAAAAGGGAAAAAGGGTAAAAAAGTAAATACTAAAAATAAAAAATTAGGATGGTCCCTCAACATCAAAAAAAAAAAACATAATTGCGAAGAGTCTGTACCCATGCACACTGAGAGAAGTAGTTGGGAATAGTAAACGACAGCAGAGAAAAAGAGCGGCTAGGTACGTGCACACAAACCTCCTTCGCAACCCAACTAAAATGTCGGAAAGAAAAAAAAAGGAAAAGAAAAACAAGCAGAGGCAAAGCGAAAAAGGGAAAAAGATGGCACACACAAGATATTAACCATCAGAAAAAAAAAGAAAGGAATGAGATGTTCTCCTTTTCCAGCCAAAAGAAAGGGGTCAAGGAAAGCGAGATTTTCATATTGGGTGAGGGGGGGGGAAAAAATAATCATCAACTTTACGGTAGAGAACGAAAAAAAAAAAGATGCGAATTTATTTTTTTGGACTTGTAGGTGGGTGCATGTGAACGTGTGAGTTAAATCAGTTCTTCGCTCGGTATCCTCCAGACTCATATTGCCCTTGGATAAACCATTGATCACGCATCACCGCAGTTTATACCATTCCTAGCAAGGCCTCTGCCCACTTCCGGAAAACAGGACACCACGAAGCGCCGCGCTTCAATGGGGGTCATTCGCAGTGTATCACTCGGAGTGAATCGGGATTTCCTGTCCGTGAGCCTCGAGGAGCAAGGTGGGGTGCATTCCAGCCACCTTCATCGTTTCGCCCATCTCATCAACAATATCAAAGCGTTCGTGGCTAGCACGAGTAAGCAGAGATTGATCTGAGATTGAAGTGGCATAGGTGCATCACGCTACTACGAAAAGCAATGACCGAGGGATCCGCAAGCGCAAGCACGCTGCAGCGCTTCGGCAAACAGGACAATACTTGCATCTGATACTTCGATGAAGCGAGTAGTATTAACACAAAACTACGTGAGAAGCCGTGAACACGGTATACTTCGAAGTAGGGTAACTCGCAAGGGGGGAAAAATGAATTGAAAAGATAAGGCACAGTACTAAAGGAGAGAAAGAAATGTGCCACGTCACCGAAGGAAACAGAAGTGCAACACTTGTTGAGAGTGTGTCCTCGTGCAATATATATATATATATATATTGCAAGAGCGCCGCTAGTGTATGTGCCTCGCTCTCACGAAAACGGCCGTGCACAGGCACTTGACAGGAAACTGAGAAAAAAAAAGCTGATAAGATAATAATAAAAAAAATAATGTAAAACACTCTTAGAGTGACACTATGAGAGAAAAAAAAATTAGGGCCGTTGAGGAATATAAATATATACATATATATATGTATATATGTATATATATATATATATGTATATATTTATTTATTTAAAGGTGTCGGTACACGCCAGAGTGCAAGTAACTCGTACATTTTTTTTCTTTACGTGTACACGGCGCGTTATGAAAAAAAAAAGGTGAGTGTGGTCGATCTGACCTTCGGTATCGGCACCACCCGGGAAAAAAAAGAAACGAAAGAACTGCGGAGGAAGATGACTCCAATTAGTTTACTACCGTCCACCGCGGTCCTCTTTTGTCACGGATTTCGCAGTGGGCTAGTTTCCCTCCACGTAGACATGCAGTCCCTCGCCAAAACCGTGGGATGTCCGCAACGATAAGATACTTGCTCTCTTCCGAAGAGTGGGCACTAGCATCGACCTCGCCATTTTTCAGGCCGCAATTTTTATATGACGTAACCTACCCATCTCGGCTGCTGTCCCGCTTCTGCCCGCATTCCATTCCTCACCGAGATCTTTTGGCTTTCGAATGGAAAACCTACGGTAAAGAAATGAAAAACCGATACTCATTGAATACTTGTACAAGTGAAAAAGTAGCAACATTCAACCAGGTGGACACCCTCGCCCCATTCCGCCCCTCCTCCTCTGTTGTAGCATTCCGTAGGAACGGAGTGTTTGAGACTAGTGCCTCCGCCGCGCAGTCCGGCCACGCGCTTGGCCAGCCCTTCCCTTTCGTGACGCCCCACCTCCTCCGGGTGTGTGCTGCGCGCAATCAGCGCCAGGCGGACCGGCGGTGCACAGCACGCCCCCACACAAGCCACCCACACACGGCGTCCTGCTACAGGGCGGACACACCGGCGTTTGCCAGGCAACAAACAGCAGAGTATCAGTGGCGCACATGCCGGAGGTGTGCCCGAGCAGGAGCCCCCCTCCCTCAGCAGGCGCGCCTCCCAGGGTGGTGCACGCCGCCCACATCACAAGCGCACGCGCTCGGCAGGGGGGAGGGGCAGGGGGGAAGGAAAGGAGGAGGAGAAGAGGGGGGGGAAGGGGAAGAGCTGATTGGTGTAGACTCCTCCC
>CM007314.1:1379109-1397445 GCA_000333855.2 Endotrypanum monterogeii | reverse complement strand
GCACTGGGAAACCGATTGCGTCACAGCACCGTGGGCCGATATGCGACCATGAGAGAGCGCAGGCTGGAGGGATAGGGAAGGGGGGGCGTGGGCGGGAGGGGGCTCGGCGAGGCACCCGGCCCACAAACACCACTCGGCGTCGCTCGGCCCACTGCAATTGCAGTGGACAGACAGCGCGGGCCATGTCCGGGACTACGCCCGAGCAGAGCGCACCGCACACGATGCAGCGACAGTCGAGCTTGGCGTGTGCATATGCGCTGGCCCCTCAACGGAGCCTCGCACTGGGTGGCTTCACAGCATGGTCATCGCTGGATGTGCCAGCCTCGCGCAGCGCCATCCAATGCCCGCACGTGGAGATGAGCGCCTCATAACCGCACCCGGTGAGGAGCTTGTGGGCTGTTTTCTTCGCCACTGCAGGTGCAGGGGTGTGGGCAGGGGGGGGGGGGGGATAATCCTGGACACCGCACTGAGGAGGCCAGACTTATCAAGATCGCTGTGTGGATGTGCGCATTTGTACGTGTAGAAAGAGTACAGAGGAGGTGTCTTGAAATTGATATCAAGGAAGGTAGCGAAAAGGTGGACAATAACAAAAAAGCAAACCGATAAAAAGAATAGTGAGTGTCCGAGGACAAAATGCAATTTAAGTATATAGAGAGCATGCAGAGCGGAAGCATATCGGGGACGGAGGGATGCTCATGATCGCCTTCTCTTGTTAATACATCGCACCGATACCACGGAGACTTTTTGATTTTTCTTTGGTGGGGGTGTTAGCGCAGCGAAGACCTAGTTGGTACCTAGAATGCTTCGTGGAAAGGGTCCCTGCACGTATTCCAAACAGCGTCCTATTACTGGGAGCTCGAGGCGGACTCTCTCAACATCGAAGTCGATTCTGCGGAGCTATATATCGACCCCTTTCTGTACTCATTATGCAGCCTCTCTAATTTTTTTGTTTTCGGGGAAATTTTCGCAGGAGCATCCAAGATGCCTCCTGTACTTTCAGTCCTCGATTGGACCTTCGGCGGTGATCGTCGAGCTGCAGTTTGGTGTGCATTTCTGCGAAAATTCTTTTTTTTTTACTATGCTACAGTTAACAACTCCCTAATCACTAAAAATGTGTCTGAATGCCTGAGCGAGCGTGCCTGGGAAGTTGAATGTACGACTTCGGAACAGCTGCGCTGCAGGCAGCGGCCCCCCACCGATCAGGGTAAGTGATGTGGCCCATGAAAAATGTTAAGCACGCAACGACTGTACCCTTACAGCCCGTACGTGCTGCTCAGGTGAAGTGGAAAAAAAACGGAATAGGGAAGGGGGTGGGCAGAACGCATAAAAATCATTCGTTAGTGTCTCATGTAGCGACGAACAAAAGTGTGGTTTTTTTTTTCCAGCACACGTTCGTTTCCCACGCTGATGTGCATCTTTGACCGTGTCGGATAGTCTGCTGGCGCGATAGAATTGCCGTATACTATGCGTGCTTCAGGGCCTGGACAACCGACTCCAGTACACCAATCCGAATCTCAACCACTGCCTTTGCCTTTTCGTCCTGAGCGCTCGTCAGAGCCGATTGCTGCTGCGCAAGAGCCTTTTCCGCTGCGTCGAGGTCCAGATCCGCAAGAGGGATGCACTCAACGCAGTTAATATCACAGGAGCCTTCATTGTTAGTGTGGGCGAAACCGCCGCTCGTGAAAAACTTTTTCACAGTCCCATCTGGCATTTCCACGGAAAGGGGTGCCGGGGACATCTGCGTGATTTCGTAGGCGTGACCGGGGTACACGCCGCTCTCACCGTTCACACCCATAATTGTAACGCATTTCACCGGCGTCTCCCTGAAGATAAACTCGTCCTGGCGGGTGATGGTGAGGCGCAACGTTTCCATGTTTTCGTAGGCGGAATGAATATCCTTGTCAACAACTTTGTGCTCGATAAACTCGAATGCCTCAGGCATCTGGGGGTGTTCAGCAAGGAGGGGCAGCGTGCGCGCCACCAGGCGTCGACCGCAGAACCGGAACATTCTCAACTACAAAACACACAATAAATAGATAGTCTCAAGAAACAGAAGACGGGGAATGTGATTTGGTAAAGATGCTGAGGGGTGCGACGCGAACGAGCGGGGAACAGGCAAAGAGCAGAACACGTACACTCCTCTTTTTTCTTCCTCTTCTCTTTCTCGAATACGCAGAGGTGTGTGTTGATTTCCAGCGTCCACCAGTGGAGAGAGTACGTGGGGAATGGGAAAGAAGCAGTTGAAGGCGTGGAAATAAACGAAAGGTCAACGAGGCAGTGCGAGGCAGGGAAAGGAGAAAAAATTAAGGCTTTCTATTCATGGGTAGAGACGGACACGTAGAAGCAACCTCCCAGACATGATTGCTCTCGTCAGTTGGCAGCGGTATCCCCTACGCATTCCAGCCGCCATCGCTCCCGCCACACGCTGAGACGCGACGCAGTAGCATCGTTGCATAAAGTCAAAATGAGGCCCCTAGTGGGCAAAGAATCATCGCACGGGCGGAGGAGTACAGAAACTCCTTGGTGACGAGACCTGAAGCCACCGTTGGCTAAAAGGTGGCCTAGTGACCCTCCACATTGCCTTTAATACTACACGTTGTCCTCTCCCCCCCCCTCTTCCCGAAATGAGCATATATTCTTTAAAAGCACCCTTTGGAGACGAGAGAATTATTGCGTGTTTACTAGAAGAACTGGTGTACGTCAGGGAGAGGGAGGAAATGAAGAACGGCCGTGTGCTTTCGCTTTTTTTTTTTGAGTGGCGGATGTAAAACAGGTAAATAACGAAGAGAAATCACAAAAAAAAAAAAAGAGAAACAAAAAAAAACCGCTGCTCGCGTCCCTTCCGACTGTGTAGATGTCAAGGAAGCATCGAGGTAACAGGGTTCTCATAGACGACGACCACGGCGAGAGCCCTTGCGGCGGGTGGAATCGGTCGGGATCGGGGTGACATCCTCAATGCGACCAATTTTCATGCCAGCACGGGCGAGCGCGCGGAGGGCGGCCTGGGCGCCAGGGCCAGGAGACTTGGTGCGCACACCACCGACGGCGCGCATCTTGACGTGGAGAGCGTTGATGCCGCACTCCTTGCAGCGAGCGACGACGTCCTGGGCGGCCATCATGGCAGCGTAGGGAGAGGACTCATCGCGATCGGCCTTCACCTTCATACCGCCGGTGACCTTGACGTAGGTTTCGCGGCCAGATGTGTCTGTCACGTGCACGAACGTGTCATTGAAGGAAGCGAAGATGTGCACCACACCGTACACGAGATCGCCCTTCTTCACGTTCGGGCCGTATTCCTTGACTTCCTGCTTCTTGGACATTATGGAAACCACCACGTAATATCTTCACGCAATGGTGTTGTGTTGTGTAGTGTAGTGTTGTGTGGACCGAAACAAAGCAGCATTGAACAATGGAAACAAAGGGAATGAAAGCGAATTCACACCCCAATGAAGCACAACAGCATAATGGGGGAAAGCATTGGCCAACAATCAAGAAGCGAGGGGGTGGTGGAAGTGATCAGGTAATGGAAGGGCAACGAAGAGGAAATCGTTGAAAGACAACACATAAAAATTGAGGGGGAGAGGTAGGGATGGGTGGAAGAAGTTAACGCTACTACCATTGGAAAGGGGGGGGGGAGTAGACAGCCCCCACTACCATGCGCTCTACGGAGCAAGACTGGTAGTGCATACGTTCTCCGTGCAGACATTCCCACATGTAAGGTTGGAAATATTCCCTGGAGCACTTGCGTTCCTAGAAGTGCAAAACCTGTACCTGTCATTCCTGAAGGGTAGTATGAGAGTTCACTTACACGCCAGTGAAGACCTAAAACGGAGCAGAGGGGGAGAGAGAGAACAACATTGCCCTTCTCCTTTCTCTTTCAACGTCTATATATATATATATATATATATATATGCGTGTGGGTGTGTGTGGATCGTTGAGTGTAACACGCTCAGTATGAAACATGCGTTTGTGTTTCCTCCTCCTTATTCCTATTCTTGTTGGTTTGTGTCAATCTTTAACATAAAGTTACCTTCTATTCAGTGTCCTCATCACTCTCCTCATCCTCCTCATGCGCGGAGTCTTCAGCGCCTGCTTTAGACGTAGCCGCATCACCTACATTCACACAGCACTGCGTGAGTTCCCCTGCGTCATCGTCCTTGCTGTCACCCCCATCCTCATTGTCTGCCTCGTGTCCGTCGCTATCGCGATCGTTTGAAAGACGTTCCGTCTCTTCTGAGAGAAGACGAATCACCTCCACTGCAGCCTCATGGGCTGAGGCATCGTCCAATACGTTCCCAGCGAGCACCCACTGAATATCCTTAACCGTTAGCCCCCGACTCTCCAAGTATGTGCGATTGAGAATTGGATGCTCCTCCCAATACCGAAAAGCTTCAGAGGAGTCGCCATCGTTGTCCAGCTGGCGCGAGCGGGAAACTTTATGCTCACTGGAAAAGGTCGACGAGCGGGTCTCGGAGGAAAGATCGCTGTCACTCTCCTCCCCCTCCTCCTCCTCCTCATCCGAGGCGGTATCTTCATCAGTTTGCTCGTCAACAAAACAAAGCGGCGCGTAGTCGTCGTCTTGGATGTCGAAGAAAGCGTCGTGATCACGCAGCATTGTAGCGGGGGTCGCACGCATAGAGGGCACATACTCCAGCATGGGAAGCAAAAAGTCGGCAATTTCCTTGGCCTTCTTTTTTGTAAATTTGTGTCTCTGATGGAGAACGTCTTCTAACACCCAGTACTGGAGGTCCTTAATGTTTCGTAATTCTCCTTTTGAGTTATAATAATAGCTGCGATACTTCCCGTTGCCCAGGCGCATGCTCTCCGGAAGGTCACCAAGAAGCTCACTCATCAAGGCAAGGTGATCCTCGTCGCGCGAGTAGTCGCCCCCTTTCTTGGGATCGAAGAGGAACTGGCCAGTGATCAGCTCGAAAAGCATGCAGGCGCAGGACCAAACGTCTATTGGCGTCGAGTACGGCTCCCCTAAAATGACTTCGGGACAGCGATACTGCCGTGTCTGCACCTCGTCCGTGAACTGTTTGTACGTCCAGCAGCTATTACCAAAGTCAGCCAAGATGATATGATGAAACCGTTCGACCTCCCATTCCGGGTCTGTCTTACTCGCCTCGGTGTCGGCATCACTTCTCTCCTTACTGTCTCGCTCGTCGCCACTAGATTTGTCGGCGGCATCTTCTCCTCCCTGCAACACCCTTCGCTCCTCCTTAGCCCGTTTCTTGTAGTAACGTCTCCGCTGTGATTTGGTCATTGTCTTGGGGTCACGCTCCATGAGCTTCGGTCGCTGATGAAGTGGAGGGGGCCGAAACTGTTTCATTAGTGATATTATAGAGTGCTTCGGGGTTGACAGAAGCACATTTTCCGGCTTCAGGTCGGTGTGAATGATGTCAACAGAGTTGATGTGATAAAGGGCTATGAGCACCTGCCGAGCAATGCACTTGACAATCGGAAGCGGAATGCCGCGGTACTCGTAGCGCTCCATCAAGGACAGCAAATTCTCACCGTAGACATCAAAAACCATGCAAACATGCGTCCCGTTAGGACCTGTATGACTGAAGTAGTCGTTCAATCGGGCACAACACCGTTTTTTGTGGGGATCAGCCTCCATAATCTCAGAGAGCAGCTTGATCTCATCGTAGGCGGCCTCACTATAGCTCGCGGCAGATTTCTGAATTTTCATAGCCTGGTAACGCTCCATCTGGTAGTCCCAGACCAACCACACCGTGGAGAAGTAGCCCCAGCCCAACTTCTTGACGATGCGGTAGCGATCGTTGTAGACCTCGCCGACCACAACGTGATGGTAACCGCCCTTGCGGTACTCCCGAGAGGGCTCGTTAGCCGTATCACTGTAGTCCTCATCAGTGCCGCCGTCGTCGTCGTGATCATTGCTGCTTTTTTTGTCGTCGTCGTCGTCGTCACTCTGATCCGCCGTGTTTTGTTGTTGCTTATCTCGATCAGACACGACACGCCCCTGCTCTTTTGCGGCGTCGCTTCTGTTGGCGACATTTTCTTTATCCGCGACCTCCTTTCGCTTTTTCTCGCTTTTGTTTACCTGCCGTGGTTTCTCCTTCACTACGGGCTCCTCGCGCTCGATCTCCTCAACAAGAGCCGCTACACTCTCACGCACATCACGACTTACACTGCTCGTAGGATCTATGAACCTGCCCTTGCGCTTGTTTTTGTCGCCCTTATTCCCTTTCTTTGATGCACCTTTAGCTGATTTCCCGTGTTTTTTTGACTTCCCCATTTTTTAAATTCCCGCGACCGCGTCCGTGTGCGCTACGGCGTTATGTTGTGTGATGTTTTCTCTAGGAAAGCAGAGAATAAGCGCCGCGGCGAAGCAGTATGAAAAAAAAAATAATCAAATAGAAAAAAAAAAGCAAAAGGAAAACAGAAGTGTTGCGACGGAGAAACAAACTCACTAACGTCGAGCAGAACTTGGACAGGAGAAAGAGGTCGGGTGGAAGCACGACACAGTAAGGTGGGGAACGGACACGTGTGTGTGTGTGTGTGTGTATGTGTGTGTGTGTGTGTGTGTATGTATGTGTGTGTGATTATCGCGCTAAAAACGCTCAAATAGTCAAGGATAACGTAAACATAAAAAACGGGGAGAGACAGAACAGAGTTATGCGCTCTGGAAAGAAATCAAAGTGAAATATCCTAATCAGAGCGCTAACACGGACACGTTCTGCGGAACAGGGGAAAAGGGGAGAGGAGGACAAAAAAAGGGAAAACAGAATTGGAAGGGGAATCGCTTCTGCGCGAGGAGAAGAGAACGCGCAACGCGACACAAACGAGGAAGCTACGCAAACAATGGATAAGCACTCACAACAAGAGGCGAAACATAGATGCTTGGGGGAAACGATTGCGAGTCGTGGGGGTGAAACAACAAGAGCAGTGGAGAACAGGAGACGGCTACGATACACAGACCTTCCCCTCAGAAAGGATATGTATGTTTCTAGGGACAGTCGATCAACGAGCCGATAACGTGGAAGTGCGAGCAATAGAGTAATGCAGACACAAACACGGAGACCAGCCGCGCGAGCACTCTGAGTACCCTTGATATGTCGTGCTCGTGTGTGCTTGAGGAGAATGCTGGGGATGATGTTTTAGTGAGACAAAGTGAAGTGAGGTGAAGTGAGAAGAGCATAAAGAAGAAGACACAGCTGAAAGACGCAGTGTGTTTGGCCCAGCGGAACAAAAAAAGAAAAGGGGACACGTGTTAAGGGGAACAAAAATCTTCCAATACGAAAAGGCAACGTTGAGTGAAGAAAAAAGACTTGTTTGGGGGTGGAGAGGAGAGGAGAGGAGAGGAAGGGAGCAGAAAAGAGATGATCGGGATAGGGTTTTCGAGGAAGGTGGAACCGAGACACGCGCCAGCTGATGAGTCTGCCATCTAGCACAAGTCACTTACATGGCCTGCACCATGACCCGCACGAACGGCTGCACGAAGGGTTCAGGCTTGCAACATTGTAACTTATTGTCGCCAGGACAATCGTATTCCTTCATTTCAGGTACTTGAGTTTTGTTTTCCTCGCTGTTCCAAAATTCCTTCCATTTCTGTTTTTGAGCAATGAGGATGAAAGAGGAAGACACCTCAACACACACACGCACACGCAGATATATATATATATATATATATATATATATAGATATATATCACTACAGGAGAGAAGACAGCTACCATCAGGATGGGTCGGAGCGGCTTAGAAGGATAAGGAAGGAAAGGAATGGAAATGTGGCATACCAGCGTCACCGTTTCGATTCCACATCCATCAACTTGACCATCCGTGCACTCGTAGATATGCTTGTGTGTCGGGGAGGGGAGGGGGGGGGGGTTCGGAAAACAGGGACAGGTGCATGGATGGTGAAGTGCGAAAGTGAATGCAAGAGGGTGATCAGGAAAGACGCATTCGGCAGAAAACCCGGAAATTCTGGACAATGGAACAGCACAAGGAAAAAAACAGAAAATTCACCACCCTGAAAGAGGTGCAGGGATACAACAATATAGATATATATCCCTATGGTATGGAGGAAGCGTGTTGTCTGTGAAGGCCCCCTTTGCCCATTTCATACGACAATTTGGAAAAAAGGGGTACATTCCATCTATGAAAACACAACCTCAGCACAGGAAACCCGAACCGCCCCGCGTCCTTAAAGTCGTATGCGCATGGCGACGGGTTGTCTGCCCCACACATTCCCCAATAGGCCTTTGTATACTCTTCAACCGCCCCCCCCGCCACTCACTCGCTCGCCCGCTCTCCGTCCATGAAGACCCGAAAACACCTCGAGGGGGTGGGGAGGAGATGAAACCAATGATCAATGCGTTCAAACCTCCCCGGGGGGCATTCATACACGCAGCCTGCCTATGAACCGTCCCCACCAATCGGGAAAAGACCGATGTCACCTCCTCCATCGGCCGGCAGACGTCGAGCGGCAAGGTGGGATCGCAGCATCGGCTTCCTATTTTTGTTGTCCTCGGTTGGGAGGGGGGGGTACGAAAAAAAAAGGCAAATAATTTTCAGTAACTCCCTCGTCTGCCATCCCTCTGTATCCCCTGCCATCATCTCTCTGCCCCTGTAACAACGAGCACGTGTTGACTCATTCGAGTGTCGAGCTGAGCGTGGGCAGAGGCACCAATAATTGGACTAGTAGAAGAAACAGATTTGAGATCACAGCATCGAACTCATCGCTGAAGGGCTCGCAGAAGTTCCTCAATGCATGCGTTCTCATAATCCTTCCCAGGATCCTCGCCGTCATCTGTTGAAGATGCAGCGACGCTGGTGTGAAAAACCTCTCCCTTCTTCACATCCTCCTCTGAGAAACTGGCTAGCTGTGTCTCCCACTGGTCAAGCAGAGTCTTAATCTCTGGAGAGCTGTCCGCCACTTTGCGCAGTTGCTCATTGCGGGCGAGCAGTTCCCTGGCGAGTAACTCACACTGTTGTGTCTTTTCCTTTAGCTGCTTCTTGGATGCATCGTGTAGCATCTGTTCTCGACGTAACATGGCCTCCAGGGTAGTGTTGGCTTCAATGTGGACCGTCACCAGCTCGCGTTGATGTAGGACCTCCTTGTATAACATATCCAGTAACTGCTCGAGCGTGTAGTGACCTGGAAGAGGCGGCGGCTGAGTTGGCTGTGATGCACGCAGAGGAGGCGTGTTACTCGGTGAGATGTGCTGTGGCCGGAGTACTGGTGCGTGCCCATCAGGCCGCACAGGTGCGCGAAGCTCCTCAGCACCGTGGGCAAAGGTGCAGCCGCGGAAGGTGCACGTTCCTGTCTGTTCCCAGTTTCGACAGATGGTTGTCTTGTATTTGGTGGGATCAATGCCGACACGCTTCGGTACCCCGACATACTGCTCGTCCCCCAAGGAAAAGGATGGCGGTGCTTGCTGCCCGTGAGTCTGCGGCAGCAATGATGGCGAGACGTAGGGGTGCATAGCAGGACTGGGGTGCGACGACGAGTAGCTGCAACCTTTGACGGAAAAAGACATGGCTCTGACTAGAATGAATCTGCTCTATTGATGTTTTTCTTTACACACACACACACAGTCCTAGTCGTGGACGTGTTGACCTTCGAGCCAGTGGATGCTGCTTAAGCTATCACAATCAATAAAAATGGGGACGAGACAACTCGCGAATGGTGCACATGCGACCCTCAGCCCACCCCCTTCTCCCCTCTTCGGTGATTCCGAGCCACTTGTGTAAACTAGAGAGCGCACTGCAGCAGTGTGCACGGATGAGAAAGCACGTGCCAAAGCAAGGACACTGAGGACTCTCTAGAATGTATATGCTTCACTCTGAACGTGTGCCCTCGTATGCGGGGATGTAGTTTGCACGGCCGTCAATACAACAACGATAATGAGAGCTGTACGATACTATGGGTGGACTGTGCATGTGTCTCTCTCTCTCTACAACTATTACTATACCACGAAAAACAGAAATGATTTTGAGATACTTGATGTGTGTGTGTTTTTTTTGGGGGGGGAGGTATGTATGTTCGTGCTGAGAAGAGGTACCGTTGAAAATCTATTCCCGCTGCGACATTCGTCGCACGTCGATGTAGTTTGGCGAGATCAAAAAAAGGGGAAGGGAACATGGCGAGCACAGAAAAACACGACAAAGTGAGAGGTCTGGATAGCCATCTGCAGCTGCCCATTCGCAGCACAGAGAAGACGAAGCGCACACCAAGCAAGAGGGAAAACAAAGGAGCCCTCAAGCATGGGGGTGGCGGCACCCCTCATAGGGAAAGAAGGAAGCAACAGAGATTTTTTGACCTGCGTTGTTCAGCAGTGCTCTCCCTCTGAGCCTCAACTTTGTTGACCATAAGCACCCGTTTGGATAACTATGGTTCATCGATACAGAGCTGCCATTGCAGACACTAGTGAGCACAATCGTTACAACGGAGGTCGCTTCTTTCCCTTTCTTCGTCTTGAAAAAAAAAAGGAGAAGACCCTGGTCACTCAAGGGAGTTCACTATTCCGCGTGGCCGCAAATTCACCGAGATGCACGTCTGCCGAGAGAAAATGAAACACGCAAAAAGACACACGCGCCCGCTCAAATCGGCTTAATCTTAAAGTGAATCGAAACCAGCGCGAAGATGAGCGCTTTGATGTCCCGCACGAAATTGTAAAACGCCGCCAAATTTTCATTTTCGGAGCTCTTTGGGATGTCAGCCATGGACGTCAGCTTGTTCGTCAGCAGCGAAATGTGCGTGTTACCGAGGTGGATCTCGAGTTCTTGGCGCCCGTTACGATCGGGAGTTGGCCACCGCTCGTCGTCAGATTCGCACACCGAGTACTGTACAATTAACCTCTTCACCTCCTCCATCACCTCTGGAGACACGCGAGCCTGTTTCTTGATGATGAAGTCATTCCTATAGTTGCTGTTGTTGACGTACTTGAGGGAGCCCCTCTCCGATATCTCGAACTCAAGAAACTCGTTGCCGTAACGCCCAGTGTGTCCAGAGTAGTAACGAAGGTAATACAAGTTGGACTCCACAGTCTCGGCTGGCGCCAACTCAACAGAATCCTCCTGCTCCGCCGTCATGTTGAACTTTTCTGAGGTTGGGGGAAGAAATCCTTTGGACTGTGAGTGCGTGAATGTTGTGCGCGTGAGTACCGCAAGAAGCGTTGTGGACGAGTCACACACACTTAATTTGATTGTAATATTTACTTTTTTTCCCGAGGCAATTCCCCTCGTGTCCAAACGAGGACGTTGCCCACACGTGGATCGATCAAAGACGAAGGGAGACGAAAGGAAGGGAGTGTTCGGGAGACCTTTAAAAACGCAGGTGTAGTGAAGAGAGAGCAACGAATTGCGAGCTTCATGCGGCACCGACGCCTAGCATTACCAAGACTAAATATACCCATCTCAGCGGAATAAGACAGAACCATAGGTGCACCAAACCACTACACTTCACTCCGCGTTGACACTAGTGAGACTTATCAAATCAGAAGCGCCTCTCTACCAGGCAAGACGTCATACCGCACAGCACTCGTTCCGAAGAACAATGTGGTGTACTCTGTTGAACCCACCAGCTACCCTTGACGTGACAAATATAAGACGTCCATAAGCTTGGGTACAGGTTAAAACAATGAAAAGACTCAGGAACGATGTGCTGACTATTCGCAAAATATAAAAAAGTAGATCGATCCAAAGAAGAAAAAAAAAGTAGAGATACATAAAAGGTAGTCAGATGAGTTATCGTCAGCGCTGCAGTCGAGGGACACCATCCCATTTTCTGTACCGCACACAGACACACACAGAACATTGGAAGGGGTGGCACGTCTCTTAATGTCCCTTTTGTTATGCAAATTTTCCCTCTGCACGATTGCTCGCCGTTTGGTAAAGAGAGGATCACACACACACACACACACACATGTTCGTGTTTTTTTTTTGCTTCCTTACTTTTAGCCGAGAAATGGGAAAAAAAATGTTTGCCCATGAACGACTTTTTCCTTGTCCCAACTCTTCGTTGCTTCCTACTGCAGATCGTCTCGTAGCCACCTGCTTATCTCTCGCGTTTCCGCCCCCCCCCTCTGTTTCGTCCACTACTCGGTCGCGTGTGTATAGTACAGATACAAGACAGTGAAACACTGCGACTTGTTTATCGGGGGAGCGAAACGCTGGGATGACGTGTAGTTACAAAATAAGCCACAATAGACAGAGAGTCTGAGATGAGGGCACATACTACGCAAGGAAGCAAATACATTTTTTTTTTTTGAGGAGTGAGAATGTTAGCTAACGAATACGTCCATCATCTCTTTTGTAGCTTGAATTCACAAGAATCCAGAGAACAAGACAAAAAAAAAAAGCGCATAGTTGTGTGAAGACATCAGATACAGCACCAGGGGAAATGTGGCATAACAACAACAGCGAAAAGAGAACAAAAATAAAGGAACAGAAGGAGACGAGACGGAATCGAAGTCAGAGAGTGGTCACGGAGGGTGGGGGGGGGGGGGGGCGACCGAAGAGAAAGAAAAAGATGACGCTCAGTCAACTTCCCTCACATGAAACATCTGGAAAAAAAAACGTCAGCAAACAGAACATGAAAGGAGTTGATTAGGTGCCTGACACAATCTCCTTCAAGTTCAGGTGTGGGGAGATGACTCGAACGCTCCTTCTCGACTTGTACGCACACCAATAAAGGAGTATGTAAACACACGAGTCCTGAAAGCTCCGCCCTCTTCACCTCCTCCGCATCAGCGCTTGAGAGGAGAAGTGCAAATCGTGTGATGTGGCATTTTTTTTTAATCGGGTAGATGTCTTTTCCACGTCTCCCCATCCGCCGCTGCTTTCCTTTTGAATGTATTCCACAGTTTCCGCAGACCACGACGCATGAGCACGAACGCACATCGTGAATGGGACTGTGAAGGAAATGAGAGAAGAACCGCTGGAAGACGAGAAAAGTATCATCACATCCTTGACAACCCTACTCCATTTATCACAACTGCTTGGGAACTAGTGAAGAAGCGCGGTATATGTATATATATATATATATATATATGTGTGTATATATATAAATGTGTATATATATAAATGTGTGTGTATATATAAATGTGTATATATAAATATAGACATATATATGTGTGTGTGACATCACTGCGGTGCCGGCACTCATCTTTCTTCTCTATTCCGCCTTTTCGCAATCTGGCTTCATCCCCTCACGGAAACGCCATGTGATGAGGCAGTCGTGGGGATACAGAGTGGGCAAATACAAAATTTTGTCGGAGTCGGGAGTGCGCGTGCGCTGCCACTCGGTATGGTGTGAGAAGAGGGCAAGAAACACAGTGAGGTGGTTGATCGCGTAGTTGTAGCCAACGCAGCGGTGTGGGCCCACACCAAAAGTCAGAAATTGCTTCGCGAACTTGCGATCCTCCTGGCGCTCAGGCCCCATGCGGTCCGGATCGTACGTATCGGGGTTCGTGAAGCCTTCACGGCAGCAGGCCACCAACGATGGAATGATCATGCTACCCTTTGGCACCACTGTCTTCTCGTCCAGTTGAAAATCGCTGTGCGCCTTCATAGGCACCATCGGTGCCGGAGGGAAAAGACGAAGTTGTTCCATCACACACTGGCGGGTGAACGTCATCTCCTGGACCAGGTCGAAGGTCAGCGGTTCGTTGTTGGGACGAAGACGGGCTTGCTCCTTGCGGACACGTTCCAGAATCTCGGGGTGATCCGCCATCGTCGCAGTGATCATAGTCAGGCTAGCAGTGGAAGCATCCTGAGAAGCGAAGAGGAAGTCAAGCATCGTGTCGGCCATAGCGTAGTCGCTTGAGTAGGCCGGCGCCTCCCTGCCCTCCTCCTTCGCCTCATTGACCTTCTCTAACACGGTCGCCGTCCAAAAGTCTAGCAAGCAGTGCGGCTCGGCTCCAGGCTTCTCCATGCGAGCCTTGCTGCGCACCACTGCGGCCTGCAAATCCACCATTGCAAGCTTCCGTGCTCTCACTGCCTCGTATAGCGCAGTACCAGGGAAGTACACTGGTGCGGCAAGGAACCCTGCGGTGATGGTGTTGTAACGGCGAGTGAATTCCTCACGATCAAGCAAGTGATCGCCAAGGAAAACCGTCTGCGAGGTCTCGCAATTTAGCTCGCGGATGTGACCGCGCATCTCCTCCGGTGTGGAGCCCCACGGGTACTCTTCGACCCAGCGGCTCATGTGCTTCAAAATGATGCGTGTCTGGATCGGAAGGTAAAGCGACAGGGCCTTGGCGGTGAAAAGATTCATGAAGCTCAAGCGCAGCGCCTTGTGAGCCGGGCCGCTCTGAAAGGCAATATTGTTGTCACCGAGAATCATTCTACCGTTGGGGTGTAGCTGGAGGGTGAGACTATCCTCGCTGTTGGTGGCAAAAATTTTGTGACATAGGTCTGCACGAGTTACGAAAACAACAAATTGCGTTAGGATGGCCACCCAGCTGTAGCCGTGCGGGTCGTACTGGCGCTGGCGCTCCCAGAATACGTAGGGGTCCTTGATCATGGTAACGACTCCGCCGAGAAATGGAATGGCTGACAGTGGCCCAGGTATCTTGAACCTGTGGATGCGGGCGAACATGACGGCGGTTACCACCCACGCCGTGGCGTAGGCGAGTGCCAGGAAGATGATCACCTCCACCACATACGGAAGTTGCACGCCGAGGAGACGTGTAAACGCGGCCATCGGGTAAGAAGAAATTATAGAAAAATGAGAAAGAGGGAAACTAGAAAGAAAAAAATGTTTCCACAGTACCCCGTCTGGTGACGCAGAAGTCGAAAACTGAGAAAGGTGAGGGGAAGAAATGAAAAAAAAAGGTAAAACCACGGACTGGCCGTAGTTGAGTGGAAGAAAAAACGCAAAAAAATAAAAAGTTACGAAGCTACAAAAAATAAAAGAGGGCACAACGCACACACACACACACACACGCTGTGAATTTCAAAGGAAGGGAGCGGCAGTTCTCGGATCCGGGAAGGACCCTGCTCTACGCGCTGGTAGAAAATACAGATGCTCTCGTGTTTGACGAGGATAATTCAAACTTATGCAATGTGATAGATAACTTCAGCTATAAAAGAGTCTGGAGATCTATTAAGATGCTTGATGAATCGTAGATGCACAGCAGTGTGCACATAATAATAATAAAAAACGAATGAAAGAGATAGCAGTGTCGTTCAAAAAAAAAAAGGACCAAGGGGAAAGTACAGGTGAAAGTAGACGCGGAGATATTCGATCGAATAAAACCGTCCCTGAGGTATCGGGATATTGCGCTCCCCAACAAAGAGACTTCAGCTTGTACTCTCACCCACACGGTAAGCACAGTGGAATGTGAAAAGGAGAAGCAACATGAGATGCACACCTGTGGAACCAGCATCATTTTTTTTTTTCTCAAGACGAGTAACACGCAACACACTAACGTTCGTGGCGTACGTAGGGGTGGTAAACTTCTGTACAACAAAAGAGTCCCTCTCTCTTGTTGTTGTAGAGTGAAGAGGGGAAGGAGGACTCGATATCTCACTTTGGAGGTGTTTCGTGTGTTGTTCTCGTTTCACCTCGATATTTTACACACTGTCTCAGCTGCGTTATCTGTACGGGCGTGACTGTGAAGAGAAGCTGCTTCACCCACAGCATCATTATCGGCGGGCAAGCTCTTAGCAGAAAAAGATAAAAGCACAGAAAATATATGTGGATAAACATTTAAATATATATGTGATCGAGAGACAGTGTGTACGGCGTTCGTCCACTGGCGCCGCGACAGCCGCGGCACCTCCTGATCGCCAACGGCCGTGGCCTGTGCACAAGGTGGAAACGTCGCACTGAGCAAGCCAGCCCTACCACAAGAGATCCTGCAGCTCCCCCGTGCATCAGCTCGGAAGAGGAACGCGAGACACAGATAGCAAGCAGAAGGGGTGATTACTCGACTTTTGTTCGCGAAGAGGGACTCGCGTTTGGCGACTGCAGGGTCGCCGGCAGCTTGCTTCGCTGAACGGCACCTGCAAGGCACTGCAGTGCCTCAGCTGCCCACTCTACTGACGATGACTCTGCACAAGTCCTCACCTCCTTTTTAAAAAAAACAACTATCGCGCGCGCCTCCGGTTCCAAGTGGAGCTCACGGACGCTCATGTAGACGTGGGGCCAACATGTGCGAGCCAGCGGTGTCAAAACGCCGTTCGTTATCATGCGGGATTGATGCTCAATCCAGTTCAATCCGTCCTTCTCAAGAACCACACGCGATGCGATAGCGGACTCCGGTGGGGCGATGCGCCGCAAGCGAAGACCAAAAAGCTCACAAAAACACACCAGCGCACGTCTCACGTTTGCGAGAACTGTCTCGTTCGATCTGCAAACCCTCATTTCGTCTCGCGCTGCGCAGCTGCTGTCAGCATCAACGCAAGGAAAGAGATACTGCAATAAGAGTGGTACACCATCACCGGCTTTGGCAGAGTTGTCCACAGCAGCTCGCAGCTTCGGCCACCATGAGTTGCACTCTGCCCCAAAAAGAACTGCCGTCGTCATGAGGCATGAAACAGCGTCCTGCTCCTTGCCCATCTGACAGACAGCAGCCCTAGGAAGCGGAGCCTCGCCCGTCAGGAAGGTGAACCAGTGACATCGTTGTTGATACCTCGCCTCCAGACGTGCGCCTTTCTCTTTCAGATACTCCACCGTTCGGTGCCTCCGTTCCCGACGTCGCTCCCGTGCCACACGGGCCCTGCCTAATCGCGAAGCTGGCCCCAGGAGATGCTCCTCCAGTCGCAGGTTCAGTAGCTCACGGGCGGCTCGGCGGTTCAACCACAGCGAAGGAAAACGGCTGAATTTTACGACGAGACCAGAAGGAATGTGCTTCACAATAGCAGTTTGCATGCGTCTATTTGTTGCTTGCCCGCCTGGACCTCTGCCCAACGTGCTTTCCTCCACTACATCCTCCTCGAGAAAAAAATAGTTTCGCTCAAATGGCACACTGTAGTACTTGGGTAGCGTAGAGGAGCTCGGGTCACCGCGTCGCTTTGTACACTTCTCGTGGAGCAGTCTGCGAATATCAAGCCGGTCACGCGGATGCAGCGCATCATAAAACGCCTTTGGACCTTGCGGGGACTTCTTCATGGTATCGAGAAGCTCCTTTGCCCGTACGGCACGGCCACGCGTATTGACAGCAGCATAGCGACGCCTACTGGCACGTTTACATTCGTTGTCCCCCGTGTGTAAAAAACACATACTAGCACCACGGGTAGGCACACACGAGGATGAACGGAGCATCCGAGCAGCCCTGCCTGCCACTAGTACCTGCATGACAAACGAACCGTCCACCGCGCCGGCTCGGTCTTCTGAGAGTGAATAAAGGGCTGTCGATGTTTTGAAAACTTGGGGGATTCTTTCGAGTGTTTGTTGTGTCGTCGAGCTTGACAAGGACACTGACCAGCAACCTCCTTCAGGCAAACCAGAGAGTGAGCCAGTATCGAGTGCCAAGCAGGGTCCAACCAAAGCCAGCAATACAAACCCACACAGAAACTGCCTCCAGAGATGAAAAAAATGCGGACTACATATATATATATATATATCTATATATATATATATATATAACACCGCCTGTGTGTGTGTGTGTGTATTCATGAGTATTTATGTTCACGTGTAGAGGAGTGAGTTAAAGAAATGTGAGGACACCAAAAAGACACACAAGTATGCAAAATAAATTCGGGCCACTTTCGCACATTTCAACGCATATCAAACTGTAGACATGAATTCCACGCCGTATTGTTGTGGTGAGCATCACACCCTCGGAGTTCGTCAGACATGTACAGCGGTTGAGGTGAGTCAAGCGCTAGTCACCGAGAAAAACTATTTATTTTCCTGCCATATCACACAATGCCATCGGCAACATAGAATTTTTCTAGGCGTAAGACGTAATGTGTACTAGACAATCCCATTATGCTCACAACATCGCTATGGTGTCCAGGAGTAGTCCCGCCCCCTGCCCACACCCCTGCACCTGCAGTGGCGTAGAAAACAGCCCACAAGCTCCTCACCGGGTGCGGTTACGAGGCGCTCATCTCCACGTGCGGGCATTGGATGGCGCTGCGCGAGGCTGGCACATCCAGCGATGACCATGCTGTGAAGCCACCCAGTGCGAGGCTCCGTTGAGGGGCCAGCGCATATGCACACGCCAAGCTCGACTGTCGCTGCATCGTGTGCGGTGCGCTCTGCTCGGGCGTAGTCCCGGACATGGCCCGCGCTGTCTGTCCACTGCAATTGCAGTGGGCCGAGCGACGCCGAGTGGTGTTTGTGGGCCGGGTGCCTCGCCGAGCCCCCTCCCGCCCAGCCCCCCCCTTCCCTATCCCTCCAGCCTGCGCTCTCTCA
>CM007314.1:1362975-1375641 GCA_000333855.2 Endotrypanum monterogeii | reverse complement strand
ACCCCAGCCACCGTACGTGTCCACTATAATCTTGCGGCCCGTCAAACCCGCGTCTCCATGCGGACCGCCGCGCACAAAGCGGCCAGAGGGGTTCAGCCAGTATTTCGTCTCTGCGTCAAGCATGTTCGCAGGAATCACAGTCTTGATCACTTTTTCCATGAGGTCCACACGGATTTTCTCGTTCGTCACGTGTTCGTCGTGCTGCGCAGAGATCAGCACCACAGCCACGCGCTTCGGTGTCAGCACCTGCTTACCCTCACGCGTGTCGTAGTCGTACTCCACCGTCACCTGTGTCTTCGCATCCGGGCGCGCCCACTCTAAGCTACCATCGCGGCGCAACTCGCTGTACTTTTTTGCAAGACCGCGAGCCAACTCGTACGTCAGTGGCATCAACGTTTCCGTCTCGTCCGTCGCGTACCCGAACATCATGCCCTGGTCCCCAGCACCGAGATCCTCGCCATCGAAGTCGCCAAGACCCTGAAAGATATCCGGCGATTGCTGCTCAATCGCGACCAGCACGTTGCACGACTCGTAGTCTAGGCCCTTCTCCGCGGAGTCGAAGCCTATGTCCTTGATCGCGTTGCGGACAATCTTCTGGTAGTCTAGCACCGCCTTCGTCGTGATCTCGCCAAACACCATCACCATGCCGGTCTTCGCGCACGACTCGCACGCCACCTTCGAGAACGGGTCGCTGCTAAGGCACGCATCAAGCACAGCGTCAGATACCTGATCGCACAGCTTGTCCGGGTGACCCTCCGTCACGTGCTCGGAGGAAAAGAGGATGTTGTGGACGGACATTATAAAGAGGAATAAAAAATCGGACGGATTGTCGACGAAATGAACTTTAACTTGATGGAAAATTACTGCAGTCAGGTATATTGCGGAGAGGGCTGCTTTGAGTGCAATGAGAGAGCGAACTGTTGGTTGTGTCGTGGCGCTCGAAAAACGACGACGACGACGACGACGGGGATGATAAAAGATTGATTTAGTCGCAGGGAGAAATATATATATGAGAGAAAAAGAATGTGGACGAAAAGAGCTGACTATAAAACGACCCTTTGCGTGCGTATCGTTGCGATCCCTCACCGAGGGCCATTCCATCCAGTGTTGTGCACAAAAAAAAACAGACGGTGAGAATTCATTAAAGGCGAGGAGGAACCAGAAATCGGTTGGCTATGTCTTTCCTCCTCTCCCTCTTTTCTTCTTCAATGAAACGGAGCTGAAAAGGGAAGACTGTACAATTTCGGCAGTGCAGCACACGACAAACTTTAAGCAATATGCTGCACTTAAAGCATGTGAATGGCGTTCAGGCCCCTAGTGACTGAGGTACTTGACACCGTCTATCTTGATTGTTGTATATCCGGGATTCTGTTGCTGCTTTCCGAGTCGCCAAATGGAAGGGGGAGACTTCTTCAAGACGAAGAGAGAAGAATGCCAAAACCCAAAGGTGAATCGCTTCCTCGGCCTTCACTCTTTCTTTTTTGTTTTTGTTTTCGTTTTTTTTTCTTTGAACCGTTTCCCCTCAACAATAAAAAAAAAAGAAAAAATGCACCACTTCATTAGAGACATTGATGAATGAAATGAGAAGCTAAAATACGAGACTTACTCCTTCAAATTTTTCTCACCCTTCAAAATAAACGCTCGTCAGAAGAAGAAGCCTGTTACCAAACAACTTCTCTTGACTGTCTTCACAGATAGCACATATAGAGCTAGTGTAATGATGTGCCGGTGAGTCCGTCTGATTATTTTCATCATGCTCATTCATGAGCCACAGACACACGAAAAATAAATCTTTTTTCCTTTAAAATTAGAGAAAATCAGATGACTCTTCCCTGGTGTTTCCCTCGGCGCGCTGACTCGCTTAGTAGCATGAGGAAACAAAACCGGCTTGAGTGGAAAGAAAACACTTTCTGTTTGTTTTTCCAGAAGACGAGAAGTGCAGAGAGAAAAAAAAACCGAAGGTTGAGCTGCAAGAACGAGTCTGAAGGAGGAAAAGCAGAGATGCACGGTTGCTCTTTATAATGGATTCAGCCGACCTGACCAGATGATCCGCAGCAGGCCAGCATGACCTCTGCTTTCTGCTAGATCCTTTTGAAGAATGTTTCTGACCTCACCCTTACAGATCCAAGAGCGAAGATGTGAATCTCAGTGCAACCGGGGCTCTCTTTTTTTTTCCCGCCTCCGTCCTACTGTATAGACTGTGGGGGTAGTGTGGTTATCCGCTCTCGCCACGCCATATCTTTTGTCCTCGTCCTTTTTTCCCTCTCGCTTCGTCCTTTTTCCCTGGAGGCCATGTTTGACTTGATGCGAAGTTCTGTTCACACTTTGCCGAACCACCACAGAGTCACCCACACAGGCACGCACCTTGTACACCGCGTCTGAGAAGAGTCTAGTGTATAGCAAGGGAGAAAAACGTGTGTGAGATGTGTGCACACGCAAAACCAACTGGGAAAAAAAGATGGTTTATAAATCTCGACCCTTTAGCTTTACATAGGAAAAACACAGCGAAGGAAAAAAAAAAATGAGAGATGGATGGAGGGAGGGAGGGAAGGAGAAAAGGGAGAAGGAAGAGGTGGAAAAAAAAAGGAACATAATGAAATTATAGTAAAAAGAGGTTCTTAGAATTTCAAAAAAAAAAAAAACTTAATCCTTTCTTTTCGGCTACCGACATAACGAGCACTGCCCACAGCGACTACAGCGCGGAATCAGGTGTTTCCGACCAGTGAGATATTCAAAAACGATGAGGAGCTCGAGAAGACACAACCACTACAAGAGACCGAGGAGATGAGAACCGCTTGAACATTTTACAAAATCGCAGAGAAGCTTCAGCAGCACAGCGGTGAGCATCAAATGTGTCCACCCGAGTTCATACACGACAAAGAGAGTTGGGAACCTAAGCTGACTTTTAACCTCATAGGTGGCGTCCTAGTGGGTCCGCATGTGTAGATCACTGCGCCTCCTGCTCCTCTCTAGGCTCCACAACCTCTCGGAAACCTACGGGATAGCAGTACTACCCTATGCAATCGGGATTCAAACACAAGAGTGAACAGATATATATATATATATATTTTTAATATATATACACCACCCGTCATAAGGGCAGCGGTCACTGTGACGCTCATCGCTCACTCCACCAGCTTCTTAGGGACTTCCCAGGTGAACCCGCCCATGCCAGACTCGTCCTTGCGGCCGAAGTGGCCGAACCGAGAAGTCTCGGAGTAGATGGGGCGACGCAGGTTCAGCTCCTTGATGATATCGTACGGGCGGAGCTTGAAGTTCTTCTTCACAAGCTCGAGCAGCTTTGCGTCATCGTACTTTCCGGTTCCGTACGTCTCCACGTGCATGCTCAGCGGCTCTGATACGCCAATCGCGTACGCCAGCTGCACAAGACAGCGGCGCGCCAGGCCACCTGCCACAATGGACTTTGCGATCCAGCGTGCGGCATACGCGGCGGAGCGATCAACCTTCGACGGGTCCTTCCCAGAGAAAGCACCGCCACCGTGAGCACCCCAGCCACCGTACGTGTCCACTATAATCTTGCGGCCCGTCAAACCCGCGTCTCCATGCGGACCGCCGCGCACAAAGCGGCCAGAGGGGTTCAGCCAGTATTTCGTCTCTGCGTCAAGCATGTTCGCAGGAATCACAGTCTTGATCACTTTTTCCATGAGGTCCACACGGATTTTCTCGTTCGTCACGTGTTCGTCGTGCTGCGCAGAGATCAGCACCACAGCCACGCGCTTCGGTGTCAGCACCTGCTTACCCTCACGCGTGTCGTAGTCGTACTCCACCGTCACCTGTGTCTTCGCATCCGGGCGCGCCCACTCTAAGCTACCATCGCGGCGCAACTCGCTGTACTTTTTTGCAAGACCGCGAGCCAACTCGTACGTCAGTGGCATCAACGTTTCCGTCTCGTCCGTCGCGTACCCGAACATCATGCCCTGGTCCCCAGCACCGAGATCCTCGCCATCGAAGTCGCCAAGACCCTGAAAGATATCCGGCGATTGCTGCTCAATCGCGACCAGCACGTTGCACGACTCGTAGTCTAGGCCCTTCTCCGCGGAGTCGAAGCCTATGTCCTTGATCGCGTTGCGGACAATCTTCTGGTAGTCTAGCACCGCCTTCGTCGTGATCTCGCCAAACACCATCACCATGCCGGTCTTCGCGCACGACTCGCACGCCACCTTCGAGAACGGGTCGCTGCTAAGGCACGCATCAAGCACAGCGTCAGATACCTGATCGCACAGCTTGTCCGGGTGACCCTCCGTCACGTGCTCGGAGGAAAAGAGGATGTTGTGGACGGACATTATAAAGAGGAATAATGCGACAAACAAACAGTGGTTAGCTAAGGGGAGTTCGGAAAAAAAAAAAGAATGTGTCGATGTGAAAGAAACATGAACAGTAGAAGATTTTGTAGAAGTAAACGAGGGAGACGAAGTGGAAAAAGAAGACCAACGCACAGAGACACCCACATATTGCATATGATACCATCATGCAGTCGCTCCCTCTTCGCACCCGCTACGTAAGGTGAAAGAGCTCTAGTGAGTTGCTTGTGAATTCGCAATGGAGAGACGCCAGAAATTCAGGGACCATTCACGCTCGGCGGCGTTGCCCTTATCACTACCACGGCGCCCCGCCCCTGAAGGCCTTTTTTTTTCCGGTTGTACTGTTGAAGTGCAGCATTACTGTGAGAGAAGTCGTGTGTGTGTATTCACTTTTGTGGTAGCTGAGTGACGCTTATCCTTTCTCGATTGTTGCACTTCCCCTATGAGCAATCCCCTTCGACACAATCAAGTGGACTAGGCAATAAGGCGTTCAGTTGAGTAGCGGAGAAGCGGATCTGCGTTAGTGACGGTCGACGAGTGCGCTCACGTCAAGCTATGAAAATAGTGAAGTCGTATCGAACACCTTTCTCTGCTCAGTGATCAATGTGGTGTTGTTTCCACCATCTTCATGGAATCACGGTCATTACTCCTCATCGTCCACAACCTCAAAAGTGGGGTGCTGCCCATGTCTCGCAGATTTGTATACAATTTTGAGAGGGCTGCCAACACTCGTCTCCACGACATACTCGACACCCGCCAACACATCCGGTGAATGCGAGGCGATCCACTCCTTCAGGCGATAGTTGACAACGATGTCGTCTGGCCTCATCGGCAACGCGCAAAGTGGACAGTTCCATACGTTTCGCCGGATACACTGAATGAACACCGCAGTCAGCTCCATGCACTGTAGATGCTCACAGTACATACCACGGACAGGAGTTTCCATTGTGAGTGTGGTGATGGGACACTGAATTGTAACAGACGCCTCCGTCATCGCGACGACGCTGCGGTCACCGCATGAAGGCGGTAAGTGTTGACTGGAAGACACCGGAGGCTTGCGATACGTACACACGATCCGTTCAGTGAGTTGCACCAGTTCCACCTCTTCCACAAACACACATGCGATGACACCGCGCCACATTTCCATCTCATCCACGTCGCCAGAGAAGGCTACCCGTAAGGAAAAACCATCCTCTTGGATCGGGAGAACGAGGGGTGTGACATCCACTGTGATGGCTGTTTTGACCGCAGCCACCTCCTTGGCAGGCGAAAGCGCCCAGTTGGGCGGCAGGGAAACGAGTGTGTCGTTGATATAGAGAGACATGGACAGCGTCAATCCCTCCATCTCCATTGGCACCATCCACCCAGTAGTGTGTTCGTATTTTTGTGTCAAAGGCACCAAAAGGACGCGCTGCTGCCGCGAAAAACCCCCCATGGGTTTTTCGAGAAGTTTGTGAGGAGTGGGGAGCATCGTGATCAAATTCATATTTTCAACCACCACAGCCCCGATGATGTCCACAAAGTGATACACAGGTGACAAAACAAACTTGGACGGATTCTCGAAGACGTCGTGGCGGAGTACCTCCAACACCAACCGCCGTGCGGCCGGTACAAAAGGTACGGCGATCTCTTCTGCGTCCTTCCCCTTCGACCCGCATCCCTCGCTGGAGCTGGCCGAGAACGACGAGAAAGAGCTATCCGATGAGCTTGCCCGTGCACTACGAATCGTGGGAAGCGTCTGCGAGAGCGTGCTGGTGCCGTGGCTGGGCTCATCCGAGGGACCCTCTGGTGTCCCTCGGGGCTCATGAAGAGACGCTGCCACGTGCAGACGACCCTGAGCAACTTCTGGTAGGTTCGAGAAAATTGGATTTTCTGCCAACCGCTGTCGCTTCCGAATGCGGCCGCCGTATTGCGCTTGGTTGTGCAAGCCTTTACGCGTCAGAGGAACCTGTGCTTGTCGCATCTCTTCTCGGAGACGTGTTGCAGTTGCACTGCCCACCGCGTTCAGTAGAGCCTGAATGTTGTGCAGCTGGGTGGCAGTGAAAGCCACCCCCTCGTGGGTGTTTTCTTCCTCGCTCACAACAGCTGGCATTCCCGTTGTGCAGGCAGAACAAGAGCTCGAGGAGCAGCATCCCTGGCACTCGCGCAGTGCCTTTGCCACCGCCCCCGCCACTGTCTCGTTAGCAAACCAATCGTTCTCCTCGGGGGTTCGGGTGTGTGGCTCTGCATGAAAAGGACGAAGGTGCGCCACGTCTCGTGAGAAGCAGGGAAAAAGCTCGCCTGGGCTGTGATAAAACTCTACACAGCAATCCTCACCGGCGCACAAGAAAGCCTCCATATCTGTATCGGTCTCCCTCAGCACACCAGGCCACCAAACACCATCGTCACACTTTACCCATACCCGAGTGTTCGGTGGATATCGCATCGCCACGGCAAACAGGGCAGACCAATTAAGAGTGAGCACGAGCAGAAAAGTATCAAACGCATGAAAAAGGTCAGACGTTCAGTGCGACAGGTCTCCTTTTTTTTTTTCTTATGTTTTATTAGAGGGGAGGGGGGAGGGGGGAGAGCAGCGGTCTAATAATGCGCAGCTCCACGGAAGCGTGAGGGGGCCGCCTTTCACCACATGTCTATGTGTGCACCTTTCCGCAGGAGCGCAAGAAGAACAAGCTCTTCTGTTTTCCGTGTGACAAAGACCGAAGAACTGCGGGGGAAAAAAGCGGAAAAAGAGGGTGGGAAAGTGAGTCAGAGTGAAACCCCTCGTTTTCGGGTCGCTAGGCGGCACTTTGTGCAGAGACCGAATCAGCAAAAAAAAGCACCAAAGGAAGGAGAGAAGGTAAGGAGGGGCGGGGTCGTGAAAAAAAAAATTTTTTTCTACTGTCGAGATGATCTCTCCCACAAGCTAGATCCATAAGGGCGGATACACCTCGGGTACTCCGCATGTCATCGGCCGAGTATCGGTGGCACCCACCCCCTCCCTCAAGAAACAGATGCTACTGCGCTAACTCGAGAACGCCAACGTCTAATGCGCACTCCGCCTTCTTGTGACACGAGAAACACAGCCCCATATTAAGCAAAAATTCATAAAAACAATAAAAACAGAGAACAATCGCAACAAATCGAGTGGGTTTTATTCGATGTGCGATGCAACTACAGCAGATACAACAAAAAAATACACAAGTCTAGCAAACTTACGCCTGTTGACTAACGCCCTCTAGAAAGGGAGCGTCTGAGACTAGTGCCTCCGCCGCGCAGTCCGGCCACGCGCTTGGCCAGCCCTTCCCTTTCGTGACGCCCCACCTCCTCCGGGTGTGTGCTGCGCGCAATCAGCGCCAGGCGGACCCGCGGTGCACAGCACGCCCCCACACAAGCCACCCACACACGGCGTCCTGCTACAGGGCGGACACACCGGCGTTTGCCAGGCAACAAACAGCAGAGTATCAGTGGCGCGCATGCCGGAGGTGTGCCCGAGCAGAAGACCCCCTCCCTCAGCAGGCGCGCCTCCCAGGGTGGTGCACGCCGCCCACATCACAAGCGCACGCGCTCGGCAGGGGGGGGGGGGAAGAGCTGATTGGTGTAGACTCCTCCCCCTCAGCCACCCTCGCGCCGCCACCCTATCCTACCTTCCTCGCTCCACCATGTACCCCCCCCCCGCTCTCACTTCCCTGAACCCTGCGTGCCCCGCCTCCCGACAACAACGACGACGTTGCATGGGCACAGAGAGGGGGGGACGGGCGTGCCCGCGGGATGTGCAGCCCCACCGCCGGTCTGTCGCAACGGAGGCAGGCCTTGCGAGTCAAAAAGCGATTGTCTGTCGCCCTGAAACTCCAGAGGATGTGTCACTGAGCTGACAACCTTTAAGAGGCACCGCTGACGAGAGAGGTGTAAACAGATGAACGTGTAGAAAGTCCATAAATTGATTCATGACACGTGGTGAGGAGACTACAGGAGAGGTCAATCGCTTCACTAGCTGAGATCAGCGGGACTACATTGTTCACTGAATCACCTATATCCACGCAGAAAAAATTCACATATACATGAATATATATATATATATATATATAGGCCTCTGTGCGACTCTGCGGAATGGTCCCCACACACCCACAAGACCCCGACTAGGAGATTCACTGTTGGAATGATCACAGGCGTGTATAAGAATATAGGGGCTGAAGGCGTGGTGTGTATTAACTCTGCAGTCACCCGCTGAGGTCGAACTTTTGTGCGCCGCCCCTGCCCCCACACATACAAAAAAAAAACTCTATAATTATACTCCGCCCCTCCCCCCCCCCCAAAAAAAAAGGGGAGCGGCTGTAGTACTCACCACGCATACGTACATGCGTGAACAGCGGACGTGAGACCACCAAAGAAATAGTGGGACGAGAGATCTACGCCACGAAATAACAACACAACGTGGAGCGTACAAAAAATAAAAACAAAAAAAATCAACGCTTATCTAAAGGTAGAGAAAAGAGAAAGAGAGAACATGTACGTTGCGTGAACGACGGTGTCAGAGTCGGAAGACTGCATGGAAACACAAAACGGTGAGTGTGTGTGTGGGGGGGGGGGGAAGCGAGCAGGGGCCCGGCGATACTGCTTTCCATGGTCAAAACACACCGAGGCACCACAACCGCCGCTTTTCGATTACCTCTTGCTTCCTCTAGTCATGAACAAAAAAAAACACCAGCGGCAAGCACATAAGCTGTGCTGAAGAATGTATCCATGTGTTTGCCACGTTTCAGGCTCGACTCGGAGCAGTGGAAGTCGTGCGTCGCTGCCAGCGACCCCGTGAACAAGAGGGAGCTCTACGTATCCCGCGATGAGCCCCCCGCCCCCTTCGGGCAAGAGCGGAGCGCTGCAAAAAAAAAAAGCACCCTATTTGATCGACCACTCTCACAAGACGGACACACCAAATCGGCAAGAAGAACACTACCCGCCTTCTCATGATCGACGTCCCCCCCCTCCCTTTCTTATACGCGCCTGCTCAGGGCTGGGATGGCAGCCATATCCCATAGGTGCATTGACTGGGGCCACAATGCATATATCCCAAGTCTTTCTTGTACGACTCCTCTTCTTCACGAGTGAAGGTATCCGTGCGCCAGTCGCCGCTGGCGTTACGCATGGCTGAGACTGATTTGAGGGCCCTGGGATACGGGGCAAAGATCGTGTTTAGGGGAAGATCTCCGGAGTTCTGAGCGAAAATGAGGTCAGGGTCAACGCCCTGTTGCGCCGCCACCCGTTTCGCTGTCAAGTGCGCTACCTTGGAGCGGCTATTGCTCTTCAGCAGCTGATTCGTGGGCACATCTGATGGCCACTCCACGCGCTGCCGCTTTGCCTTTGCGAGTTGGGGAGAGCTGGTGGTGGCCTTCTGCACCGATGGTGCACGACTTGTGGGAGCCGGGGTTGGTGTGGCCGTGCGAACAAACGACCGCACCGACTCTGGAGGAACCGGCTTGGTCGCTGGGGTGCGTCCTATGAATCCTTTCACAGGTGTGGCAAGGCCGTTTTTGGCAGCGGCAGCGGCTGTATTTACGTTCTGTGAGGCAAGCGCGGACACTGGGCCGTTGCGCACGTACGAAAAAAGAATCTTCGTTGCCTGGTCGTACCGCTCTAGAAAATTTTCGCTCGCCACTTGGGGACAAGGAGGAAGCTGACCGGAGATGTCCTCATCCTTGATGAACTGCCGGAAGAGAAGATCCTCTACCACATCGGGGGACCATGCAACAGCTCCCATGACCACAAGAAGCACACGAGGAGGAGCGGAGTGCGAATAGGATCGTGACGACAAAACGTGGTGATGTAACCAGCTGTCATCAAAATATGCAAAGATGAAGAATGGGAAAGAGGGCAAGCCGTTGAAGAGAGAAAAACGATCCAGGGAGAGGGCGAAAGACACACAAAGTCAAACGCCTCCGCCGCAGTTGAGAAGGTTTGCAATAGGCGACAGACGCTTGCATATAGTGAAGCGCTGAATCACTCCAAAGTGCCCCTAAGTGCAGACGAGTGTTCACAGAAGAGGAAGATGGCGCCAGGTTCACCCAAATACATTTAGACGCATACATATATATGCTGAAAAATCCCACGCTGTCGCTGCTTTCGTCGCGGCGAGAAACGCACACAGCTACTACAAAGACGACACATGTACGGGACACAAGATGTGGAGCCCCACAAGGCAGTAAACTCTTGTCGATATGCACACGTGTGGGTCTATTTGTTTGTTTACAAAAAATAAAAAAGGGTGTCGGAACAAACAAAATTCCGAGTGACGCAGGAAGCGCGTCACCGCCAAGTTCACAAAACTGGAAAGGCAGTCAGCCAGCCAACCTGACAGCTTCGACCTGGGCAGGGAGCCGCTCGAGAAATAGTAACGCATCGCACATCGAAAACAAACGTCGAATGAGGTATTCTTTTTTTTTTTCAGTGCCAATATCAACCAAACCCTGTGGCATGAAGAAATCGTCGAGCACAATACCAGTATTACATGCCCTGTGGGCACCTTTGCGGACCCAACGCCCTTGCTCCAAAGAAACCTAGTACGATCCTCACCTGCAGGATCATACGCAGAGGGAGAGAGGAAAAGAGATGACCTCAGCATCCACTCGTGTCAAAGCCGCACTGAAGGTTTCCTTGAGTGGTATAGATCAAACAGAAGGGAAAGGTGCCCTTGTCCAAGAAATCGAGGATCTTAGTCGATTCCTCCTTGAGACCGGTGTGTGATCTGCCTCAGCCGAGATCTCTGACCTCAACAACAACAAAAAATCATAAAGCACGTTCCAGCAGATAGAAACCACCCGTGTCCGCAGAAGCGAACTGCCCTGATGCTGTGTCGCCCACGGCTGGTGACCAAGATCAGCAGATGATGAACTCGAGGCGGCACCCATCACCTTCAAAAAAAAAATGTCTGTTTTCGGCGTTTCGGTTTCCCTACTCTCAGTGGTCCGAACGCTGTACCCTCCGCATAGATGATCGTCGTCTCACTCAACAACTGCTACCTCGAGACCCCTGATTCCTAGCCTTGGTCGAGGCGATCCCCGTGCCTACAGAATTGCAGGACGCCCCCCCCCGCCTTCCCTCCAGTGCGCAGTGCTGTACCCCTTTACATCAGTTGCCCACTTGCACCCCTCCATATTGCAAAATCCCTCCGATAAAAAAAAAAAGGCCTGCACACTCTGGTACTCTACGTGACAGTCGCTGTCGTTCGGCTTCATGATGCAGACACCTCAGCATATAAAGGGAAGGACTGCATTGGGAACGCCTCTCAGCTAGCATCCATGTCCGAAACGTGACAACCGAATGTAGGGCTCATGTCGGAAACATCTTGGAGAAGCACCGACGACGTTGACCTGCGGGAGAAAGCAGGAAGAGGGAAGTGGAGCAAGATGTGTGTGTGTGTGTGTGTGTGTGTAGTGGTGGGGAAGAAAACTATTTGATCAGCTCGCATTTACCAAGGAAGAAACAGAGTGCCTGCCAGATGAGGACGAGTATAAATTTTATATCAAGAGGCAGTGAGATAGCGCGGGTCACCTTCTCGTCAACACCTTAAGCAGCCACCCCCCCCTTCCCCTTCCGCGCTGTGAGACAGCACTACCGGTCTGCCTCGGGGCTTTTTCTTTTGGTATTCGCTCGACCGAGCGGTGCAAGGCGTACCCCCTAGAGAGCATGACAGCTGCGAACATTAACGATAAAATGCAAAAAAAAGAAAAAAAAAGAGTTGTGAAAAGCAGTGTGCGGCTGGGGGGATGTAGACGTCACAAGAAGCGAACGCTGCAAGCGAGCACATACTCCGCAAGGCTCTCCCTATCAGTCCACGCGACCCTTGCTTGCCCCAACAAGAAACAAAAAGCACAGCAGTCGAGAGGCAAAGAAGAATCATCGAGCAAAGAATACAAACTCTCCTCTCAGTTCTCTAAGAGTCGAAGCCCCTCTTCCCTCCCTTCCTGGTTAGACTGGCCAAGGGGTATTGTGTGGAAGGATGATAATGAGAGAGGTGGGAGAGGCAACACACATCACAGGTGACATGAGGAGTAGAGAGTGTAGAGCGAGAGCGATGCAAAGGAAGGAGAGGGGGTTCTCTCTCTCTGTGCCCACGCGGTGCTGAGATGTTTAGCGTTCTTCAAAGCTCCACAAGTGAGGAAGGCATCACGCGCATAGTAATAATAAAAATGACGCAGCGGAATCAAAACAAGCAAAAAAAAAAGAAGCAGTGAATATATATATATATATATATATATATATATATATATATATAAATACTACTATACGTAAGTTATACACACACACCACCACACACACGACGACGGACGGTAAGAAGGAACGGACGGACGGACGAGGTACGTACGTAACTACG
>CM007314.1:1314298-1362955 GCA_000333855.2 Endotrypanum monterogeii | reverse complement strand
ATACAACAATGAGTTGACACAGAAACATCCCACACACACACAGCGGAGAAGTAAAGGAGGCGACAAGGGCTGCTAATAGACCACTGCGACTCCAGCAAAAAAAAAAGAATGGGGCTGAGAGTAGTCACATATACACTACAGAGGAGGTAAAGGTAGTCCCTTCACCTATTGCCTTTTGAAGACACATTCAAACCATGGAGGGAGGTGGAGCACTCCTATAAGCTATGGGCACAAATAAATAGACAAGGAATATATATATATATATATCCATTGGAGGGCGAGGTTCCGACAGCCCATGACGGCACATAAACTGAGATAGAATATATATATGTATATATCATACAAGATGACACACTGGCACGAAAAATATCGCAATAGAATAACGAGTATTCGAGTTTAAAAAAAATAATAAAAACAATCCTCACCATAATAAATGTGATCGGTGACGAAAGGAAAAAAACATTCAGCGCATTCCTCTCAGCTCAAGAGAGTACCCGCTCACGTCCAAACGAAAAAAAAAAAAATGTGTAACCCCACAGTGATACCAAATCGATAGAGAACACTCCACAAGTAAACGGGAGCGTTGGGAGGAGAAAAAAATCCCACACCTTTATTTTTTTTTTTTTTTTTGGGGGGGGTAAGGCTGAGCCGCAGAATACATATGCAACATTAACGCAACTGCTGTGAAATACAAGCCAAGGCTACTAAGTGTAACCCTGGCTTGCAGAAGGAAACGACCTGTATGACACCGCAAAGTGGTGTCGAGACAGGCTGCGATGAGAGAGTATGAACGCTTTGTTCTGAGGGGGTAGAACACAAGACCACTTGTGCGGTAGCTGAGTTACGAATCTGGTGAACCTCGCCGTTCCACCGTCTGCACCGTCTCTCTCTCTCACTCTCAGTCATTTCCTCGTGCGTTCCTCTGCCCAGTAGCACAACCACGGCACATTCCATTAACTCGTGAGAGCGTCTGAGGGGGAGAGAAACAAAAAAAAACACTACAAGAGCATCTGCACACCTTTTATGTATGATGGCGGTGTTTTCAAAGACCGTCTTCGAATGGATACATATCTTGGAAGTCCTCCATGAAGTTGCTACCCAGGCGCGATCGAGAGACGTCGTTTTCCCCGCTTTGCTTCCAGAATGTACCGCAAGTAGTGCAATAGGAGCCACGGAGAGCAACACTCGACCGCGCCTTGGAGGCACGGTGACTACGCGGAGAGGAGCGTGTGTCGGTGACCACGTTCTTTCTGTTTTGATCAATCCAATCGTAGCAATAGTCGTATGTCTCGTTCATGACCGCCAGCGCTTCAGAAAGCAGCATCACACAGAGGCTGTAGTCAGGGACCTCTTCAAAGACTAAAGACCGGGCGTACTCGATGCAGGTCGCCAGCTGGCGAGGATAACCCCGGCACAATTCATCAGGCGACGTAGCGATCTTGATGTCGCGAATGGGCGAGAAGTGTGAATCTTTCTTTGAGATCTTGAGACCTTGCCAGGGCAAGGTGCCGCGCATAAGGTAGCAAAGCAGGTAGAAGGCGGACTCCAGATCGTCGCGTCGGGACTGCTCAAGGCCCCTGTGCGTGTTGATACTCACATAGCGTGCCGTTCCAGTGAGAGCCTTGCCCTCTGTGTGTGCAATATGCTTCCCCGCGGAGTCGCGCCACGCTTTGGAAAGACCAACGTCGATCACATACAAAATGTGTGAGGAAGAGCCGAGGCCCATGACAAAGTTTTCTGGTTTGATGTCGCGGTGAAGGTAGCCAGCAGTGTGGAGATATTGCAGCCGGTGAATAATCTGAATGCCGAGCATGCATACGGTCTTCACACTGAACTTTCGATTACACACCGCGAAAAGGTCTTCCAAGGATGGCCCAAGTAGATCCATCACCATAACGGTGTAGTCTCCCTCGCAACCACAGTAGTACGTCTTCGGTATGCCGACAGTAACGGGACACTCGTTGAACTTCTTGTAGATACTATTCTCCATCCTCAGATGCGAGCGACAACCATCTTTTGTCAGCTCCATCTTGATGGCAACAGGGTGGCCGTCGTTCACATTGACACCTTTGAACACCTGCCCAAAGGCACCGGCGCCTAGGCGCTCCTTGATACGGAAACGACCGCCAATGACAACATCCTGCGCCCGCTCGGCTTTAGTGTTCGTGGAGCGGCTGTCCGCCTTGACAAAGGTCTGCTTTGCAGAGAAGGTCGACATGGTACCCGCTACAGACCCCCCCCTCTAAACCCCAAAGCAGAGCGCTTGTTCAGAAGAAACGGAAACCCTAAGCTCAGGCACACTTGCAGTAATGACCCAAGCGAAAAGAAAGTGTGTCAGAGAACGATGTGATAAAAAAAAAAAGGAAGTTGATGAGAATGGGCTGAAGAATTGATATGGCACAGTTTCTCTCATAACATCCAAGGAGGGATCCACATGGATACATACTAGCCACTAGTGACACATGCAAGAAGTGGACCCGCGCGGCGAAACACAGGCCCCACACTCGAAAACAAAAAGCGCCCCAAGGATCACCAAAATCCGAGAGAGGACAGTGCAACGAGGTAGTTTTTTTTTTTTTTTACCACACAGCAGGTGTGTGCTACACTGTCGGCATATTGGTGTGCTTCGGAGGCACACACACGCTCGCTTGCGTACCACCAGACAGTGGTGTTGAAGAAGAAGGTGAGGCGACATCGTTCGTTCGAAAAAACACCAGCGTACGAGAGTGAAAAAAAAAAAAAACTGGTAGAGGTGAAAAGGGGAACAAAAAAAAAGCAGAAGTGAAATCAAGAAGTTCGCATTTCCCTGTGCTGCCTTGTAAAGAAGAAATCTGTATCATGCGCGTTGGAGGGATAACGAGGTGATGTTGACACGAGGGGGCAGATGGTAAAGAAGAGGAGATGCTAACCACTACAGTGTGGAGGAGGAAAAATTGGAGTGAAGGGGTTTTCACCGCCCGCAGCCCCTCACTGACGCACCCCCGGAATCACGGTGGAGAAGAAGGGGGGGGGCAAGGATCTTCGAGAGGAAGCCGCCACGAATTGGCGCAGAGACACGAAAACGGATCATCATTACTGCCCATACACGGCCAGTGGGTGAACTACGAGCGCGCGACAGGCAAAGAATAAGTTATCCGGGTTTCGGGAATGCGGTAGCCGAGGGCCCCACGCAGCTGCCCGTGGTTGACACCACGAATTAGCTGACGCTCGATGACAAAACGCTGCATCTTGTACATTTCGCGCTCATCGACAGCGTAGTCGTAGCCCCAACCAACATACTTGTCGCAGTTGGAGCAAAACACATCGCGCACACGGTGCAGACCTGTCATCAGTTGCTTCTCTTCCTGATGGCCGAAGTATGCGTTCTCGCAGCGAGAGACAAGAAATGCCTTGCCGTGGCGGCCCCGGAAGTTGTCCGAAACAATGTCCTCGGCGACGCAGAGGTGCGCGCCACAGAAAGCGCAGCCAAAGCCCCCTTTGCCACCAGCTGGCGCTGAGAGGCGCGTGCGAAGACGCTTCACCATGCTCAACGGGGGACTCTCAGCAGCGAATCACAGCCAAAAACGAGCACCACCTTAATCAGGTGTAGAGCAAATATCACTAAGAAAGGGTTGATATTTGTGCAGGGGTGTAGCCTACTCCGACAGAGGCAATCCCTCTTCTTGATTCCTCCCCCGGACACGCGGAGGCTTCGAATCTACAGTTGTAAGTTTGCAGAGAAGATGCAGGGAATGGACAAAGATGTGCTGTATGCAGGGATACAGAATTTAAAAAACAACACGAAAAAAAAAGTATCATTTTGGGTAAAGTTTGTATTGGAAGGTGACACGGTGAATGCCAGCATCAACGTAAGTCTTCATTGCACGGATGGAGACCTGGCGAAGAGGGCGGAGACATTGAAAGCGAACATGGCTTTGAGTCTGTTTCCCTAGACAGCCGCCTGCGTCACAGACGAAGGCACACACACACGCACTCGCACACACCGCTAGTAATCCCTTGACCGCACAAGACCCCTCAACAGAAGGTGTCATCGAAAGGGTCACAAAAGCGGGCAGAAAAAAGAACGCAAGCATGCTGCATAGAAGACAACCCACGCGGAGGTGGGACGTACAATAGCGGAAGGGAGGCAGCATCTTTCCAGATCTCATTATCATTATTTTTTTTTGATTCGCTTTGCGCTCATCTCCTCCTCGCCGATTCACCTCAAGGGGCGTTGCACTACATGCATAACCGCACGGTGCACATCGCACAGATGCACACACTTTTTTTCTACAAAGCGTCTGTCAACTATGGGCATTGCTCCCCAACTGCCTATCGGTGGGTGGGAGCTTAATCACCACCGGTCCCTGAGGGGTCGCAACAAAAGAGAAAGCTTCGAGGAAGAGCCGTCAGCCTACAGCCATCTGCAGCAGTCCCGCTGCGCCTAACCTGTCCCCATACCTGAGGTCAACCTTGACCTCTCACCCATCTCACGCAAAAAGGCGAGATGTCATCTGCAAAGGCACGTGTGCTGAGGAAGGCAAGGGCTGTCCATTAACTAGTATGGCCTTAGGATTGGGATGGGCGTGGGTTAGAGTAAGCTCCACTGGCCCCGTCTCTATCCCCGGACACCCCGTAACACTGTGAGTGATAGTTTCAACGGAAACAGTCGCAGGATAGCTGATGACGTCGCCGATCTTGAAAGAGGTGGAGCGCACTTCATGCATCAGCAAAAACCCGAAGTTCGCTTTCTCATCCGACACTAGCAGAGTGACGGGCTGCATTGTTGGCTCCGTCACAATGTCTACGACCCCAACGATGTTTGCGTAGACGCGTTGGGTATACTTTTTGCGGGCCTGTTCGATGCGGGCGCATATTTTTTTGAAATCACGTTTGCCGATACCGCTCGCGGTCTTTATCCGACTCTGTGCTCGTAGCAGTACCTTTGCATTTTCCTCGGAGTAGTGCCGCGTGCCTTTGAGGCGATCACGGTCAAGGCCAAAAGCCTTCCAGTAGCTCATCGACGCGGCCCCGAAGTGGCCCAGAAGACTTTCGAGGACAGCCTTGTTGTAGTGCACATCAGGATCCTCGGGAGCTTTCCGTTCTGCCTGCTGCATTGCCGCCAACGCTCTGCGGATCCCGTCAAACGACATGCCCTCCAAAGTCACCTTCGACAGTAGTGAGAGAGAGAGTGTGTTCCAGGCATTTGCGTCGTCGATGTTGGAGTTGACGGCCGCGCGTGCCTTAGCAATCGCATCCTCCAAGTACGCCTTGCGCTGCTCAGGCGTCACCCCCTCCTCACCGCAGCGATTGCGCTGGACTTGACTGTACTTGCACAACGCCGCAGTGTGCGCCGGATCTACACGCAGCGCACTGTCGAGTGCGTCACAGGCCTCCCTAAAAGCGTTACGGCGCAGGAGGCATTCGCTGAGATCGACCCACATCGGCGCCGACCCGGGCTGCAGCTTCAGCGCCGCATTTAAATCTTTCTCCGCCTCTCGCGAAACACGCGGAAGCAAGAGAGCCGCCTGACTACGCAGTACTAGAATTCGCACCTTCTTGACTGCATCCTTCTCCTCCTCAGGGGACGGAAGGTTCGCCAAGATATGTTCAGCACCTTGGCGCACTGCCTCGTTGAAGACGCGCACCTGCTTCAGCTCGGCCATCTCCTTCTCCAAGGAGGCGAGGGAAGACATAGTGTGTCTTTGAAGCCAATTTTCTTGTGTGTACTATGCAGCTATACGCCTGCAGTAGTCGGGCGTGCACCTTTGATTAAGGGAACGTTGACGAGCGACGGTACTACCTGGAATAAGAGTTGAACGTGGAGGTCGGCAATGTAGGTAAAGAGAAATGAAAAGCAACAAAAACGCAGGACGAAGGGCCCCTCCTCACCGATCAATCGATGCGGACCGCCACGGAGAAGAGAGGAAGCGAGAGCAACAACGTTTCAAGGAAAGAAAAATCTATGAGGTGGAGGGAATATGAAAATGGGGTGCGGTTGTCTAAGTCTTGGACAGATTCAGAGGGCAGACGAACGCTTAGAACGATGTGTGTGATCAATGATACGTAAGTTGAAGTCCCTGTACATCACCTCGATGTTGTGTCTGGCGGCAAGTTCACTACGAGGAGCGAGGAGTAGAGCGAAGAACGATAAGAAAATATGTACCGAGCGTGTTCGCTCCCTTTTATGTCTTCGCTTCTGTGATTACGAAATAAAGTACACACGCACAAATTGGGCCGAAAAATGACGAGATGTGTCACGAAAAACGTCTGGAAAAGATGTATAGGAATTGTGTGCCCAATGTCTTGGCTGCCGCAGCTACGAGTGTGGGGCGTGTACGTAAGCCCTACCCTTACTCCTACCCCGAGTGACACGGAAAAAGCATTTCGAACACAACAGAGAAAGAGAGAAAGAAAGAAAGAAAGGGGGGAGGGTAGAGAGAAAAAGGGGGAAAACACTGCAGAGAATGCAGCGCGGGATGGAGCAAGTAAAAGCGATGCACGTGAGCGAACGTATGCCACAGGTATCCTTCAAGTAGCATATCCCGTGAGTGGTGGTCGGAAAGAATCAACTAGTACATAAACTCTTTTTTTTTATTTGGGGGGGGGGGAGGTGGCAAGCCAAAAAGCACGACGTACACGATCATGCTCAATCGGGCAGGGAAGTGAGAGACGCTCGTGTTCACTGCAGTATCGAAGGGCAAATGTGACACCAACAGGTCAAAGTAGCGAAGTGCGACCTGAAGCGCAGAAGAAAAAAAAGCAACACAACATCAGTACACCACCACCACCACCACCTGCTGTTGCACGCAGATGAAGCTTTAGATCCGCAGCCGCACCTACAGAGCGGCTGTATACGTCAGGAGAATGGCCTCACCCTTTAGTGTAGTAACAAGTGCCTTTTTGTGACAGCCGTTGGCGACACGACACAAGGAGAGAAGGGACAGAGTCGATAGAGGATCCGCGGAGTTGTCAATGCGCCACGCTAGCGCAACGCCGTGACTCTCCTCCGCGCTTTCAGTCTCATAGACGTGCGCGTGACAGCCGTACGTCTGGCGCGTTCTCTCATCCTCCAGAACACAACGGCACACATTCGCCCCAGCGCGACTTGGTGAACAGCTTCGATATCGCAGGCTCAGAAGCAGATGTGATAGTGAAGAGGGTGAAGAAGAAGCCCCACTGGAGGAGTGGTGGCTGACTTGAGAAGATGCGCTCTCTGGTATTCCCTCCCGCCCTCGCTTGCGCACGAAGATGGAGAGGCGACTACCCATGGTCACATAACTCAACTCGGTGTCATCAGAGAGCTCGATATGAAATGGGATGCGCACGTGTTTGTGAATGCTGCAGTGAGGAGAAAAAAAAACAGATACGAGCAGAGTCCAAAGAGCTTCCCAGAACGGCCTGTGTACCCTGCTAAAGAAAATTGACCCAGCCCACAGCAACGGAGAAACCCGTTGGCTTTAGTACAAAAAATCCAGAATAAATCCGCTCTGCAAGGTGGGCGCTGCGGAGGAGGGAAGAAATGAGAAAATAGGGCCTCCCAAACAAAAAAAAAACAGAAGAATAAAGAGAGAAAAAAAAAGACGAACAGTGAGTATTTATGCATTCCTCTTATTGTGCCTCCATATCTGCTTAGAGTTGGTAATACTCAGGAAAGAGCTGAACATGCAGCAAGCACTCAACAAGTATTCGCTGGAGATACGTCACCACTGTAGCTCAACATACATCGAGTCGTCACCACGTGCAGAGCACAAACAGCCCGCGTACGGAGTTCTTTCATGAAATGGACAGACATGATACGGACCGAGTTGCGAACGAATGCTCCCCCATCACACGCTAGCAGTGAAGCCCTAAATGCACGGGGACCTGAAAAGAGGCGCAGACATCTCTGCTCATATGCTTCGGTTTCACGCGAGATAAAAAAGACCGACTTCCACTAGCGGCCCTAGCGTCTCTCACACAGACCTCTTTGCGTGGTGCCCCGTGTCGGTTGGTACGCATTACAGCGTTGTCGTCGCACGTGCCTGAGAGCAAGCTCTGCTTCCTATCAAAAAAAAAGGAAATAAAAAACCCTGCATACTGCCCCTCCGCACGTCGATTGACAATCACCCCGTAGTACGCCAATGACAATGCGATGCGTCTTCTCCCTTGGCGCGCACCAAGGCACTCTTCTCCCCACACCATCAGCACGCAGTCGGTGCTGAGGAGGGAGAGAAAGAGGGGCTACGAGTCACGCTGGCACCCAATCCCGTCATATTGCGTGAGGCAAGCGCGTGGAGTCCTACAGCTCACTCCAAAGCTACGCCGTTTGCCACTTCAAGGCTGATATCATCACCAATCGATCGAGCTGGCCGCGTGATGGTGGAGGTACGTGAACTGATTGTCACCAGGTGTGACTCAGTCTTCGACAGGTGCAGGAGGCGGAGATAGGGAGTTGGCTTGACCTACCCCTAGATTGGGTGGTGGGCCTTCATACCGTCTGCTGAGGTGTACACTGTCGTCACGAGGTGACCGGCAGCGCACGAGACAAAACAAAAAAAGGAGAGTTGTAAGGGGTGCGAGCTACCTAGAAGGAAAGATACCGTCATAGTTGCGCGCGAGATCCCGTAGGGATTGCCCTGTTCGTGTGTTAGTTCATTCTTCATCGCCCATAGCATCGAGCGGGGCTATCAGCGATTGTGCCTTGTACATTTCAGCGACCTGCTCTGCACTCGTCGCGTCTACTGGTTTTTTGTCTTCGCGGTGGCGCACGTAGCGGGGGAAGCGCAATGCGATGCCTTTGCTGGGGTCCACCAGCCCCAGGGCTGCCTGATGGACTGGTGACACTGACAAGTCTGCCGCCTTCACCTCCCAAACCTGCGACTCGGCGAGCCACACATCTGGCTCCTCTCCACCCGTGCAGTAGTAGCGCGGCTTTGTGTGCATCACAAACGGTTTCAGTGCCTGTGTTAACTGCTCCAGCTCTTCGTCATGGAAACCCGTACCAACCTTACAGATGCTCTGGTACTCGTCTGTCCTGGCGTCGTAGCACGCGAGCAGGAAGCCCCCAAAGACACCAGTTCGCTTGCCTTTGCCGTAGAAAGCAGCAATGGGGACAAGATCGAGCGTGTCTGTGACGCCCTCCATATAGTCCTTTTTGAGTTTAAACCAGCAGTGCGAACGTTTGGCTGGCGTATATGCCGCCTCCTCATCCAGCGTTTTCACCATGAGCCCTTCGCAGCCGTCCGCAATGGACTGCTCCAATATTTTTTGGACGTTCTCGACGCTGTCCGTGTCCAAGTACGTGGCGAAGGATAGCTTTGCCGGCAAGGGGCGAAGAAAGCGCCACAGCAGATCGCGACGCTCCTGGAGTGTCTTGTCCAGCTGCGGCTCTCCGTTAAAGTACAAAATGTCGAACGCGAATACGCAGACAGGAATACTCACGTCCTTCTCGGCAATGTTTTTTCTGCCTCGGTGTTGAAGCACCTGGAAAGGTTGCAGGGCCCCGGACTCTGGGTGAATGGCCACGACCTCGGAGTCGATGACGAAAGAATGCACCTCTGTTCGGTCGAATGCATTCGGCAGCATCGAGATGATGTCAGGGTACTTGCCAGTGTGGGTCTCTGAATTACGAGAAAAAATAGAGAAGCCGCTGCCCTCTTCGTAGTGAATCTGTGCACGCTCACCGTCATATTTGTACTCACAAGTAAATCTTTTGTTCTGCAAACGATCCAGAAGAACGGTGATGCTACCCGTCGGGTGCGCCAACTGTGGCTTCACCGGTAATCCAGGCCGAATGGAGAGGTCCTTCACGTGTTGCTTCGCCAAGGAGCTACCAGGCACCAAGATCATGAAGCCGTTCTCCAGGACAGTGCTCAAAACGACGTCGAGACTAGGTACTTCATAAAAAATGCGAGCGATACTGTCGGCGCCGATGTTCAACATCGTTTGCAACTGCCCCTCATCCATCTTGCGCATGTTTTCACTGCCAAGAAAGTGAAGAGCGAAGGCGTAGCCCACAGCTGCCAAAGCGGACGGTTCAGCGAGCCCGATGCGCATCTTTTGCTGCAAACCGCGTACAATCAAATTGACCTCCGGCCCTTGCGCGTCACGCAAAAGCCTTTTAATTAAGTCGGTGCGCCGCCGCATCACGTCTTTGCCACTCATCATCGCGATTTCTCTGTACGTGCTGAGCACGCTGCGTGCGGAAAGCGACTTGGGTTTCACGAGTGTGTTTTGTTTCCGTTTTTGCATCTGCGCGATTTCTGCCAGATCCCCGCTCTGTCGATAGGCCTCCCTAGTTCGGGCTTCGGTCATCCCGCAGCACTCAGCGACCGCCTTCACCAGTAACGCATCACCGATGCCGAGCTCTACCCCCTCATGTTGCGGAGCATACTTGTTGATCACCAGGTACACCACTGCCACCAGGTCCTCCGGAGATCGTTTGATGACAGCGAGAAACAAGCAGGTGAGCCGTCTCAAGCACTCCAGTCGCGAGCTGGTGGCACTAATATCTGCCAACACGTCCACCACTACTGCAAATGGGACAGGACCCGATGCGCCAGTGGTCGATGGTGCTTTAGAGGGTACAGGCGGCAGCCACACTGCATCAAATACCGTCAGTGGATCGAAGGTGGTGTCTAGAAAAAGCTTCGCCATGGACGTTGCTGTGGGCGGCACAAAATCGGCTGTCAAAGCCCTGTACTCTTCTAACTCATATGCCGAGTAGGTGGTCGTCTGCTCACTCCCACTCGCCCGCGTACGAGTGGCGCCGTTCGAGGCTGAGATGTTTGGAAGAGAGTTATCTCGCGGAGTCTCCTCGTCCCGGGGCCGCTTCTGAGCCTCACGATGTGAAGAGGCTACTGACTTCGCGGACACCGCATGCAAGGAGTCAGCCCCATTTGGCTCGACCGCCGGAGCCTTGCGTGCGAAGAAGGAGTCAAAGGTAGATTGATGCATGAGGCACTGTTGTGAAAAAAATGTTACAATATAAAATATACACACAGACGCACACGCTTCTCGAACTCGAGTGCAAACGTATCTGCGTGCAGTGAACTGGCGTAATAAGTCTATAAGCCGTTATCGATTCCAAGAGCGACGGGTTCCACAAAATAGGTGTCCCTGCCGACGTGGTACTTTTGCGTTTATGCAGTGCACTCCTTCGAAGGAGTGTATGTTAAAGAAATGTTACAGTGGAGGAGGGTGCCTACCCTAAAGCCGTGCTCTATGGGGCGTGGATGCAAGTGTATTCATGCGTTCAGCTTTCCGGAGGGGGGGCAGGACCACACACACACACACACACACACACAGTCGGGAAGAGACGAGAGAAGTTTTGTTGCATATGAAGTGTAATCAAAGTTTTTTTTTTGTGAGACCTCTTGCTTGAAACCAAGGGTTTAGAAGGGGGATGAAGTCAGCGTCCTCTGGTGTCCATAAGGGTGTGCCCATCCACGAGCTCTACATGTAAGCCGGTGAAGAAGAAGGGACTTCAGACGGCCTCGTTCAGCTTCGATACCAGATACTTGGATGTCCGCGTCGACAGCGTATACCCCTTCTGTTAATACGAATCGAAAGCACGATACACCGGCAACTCATGAATGTCCGAAAGGCTTAAGGAGTGGCGAAAGAAGCGAACTCGGGTGTGTCCCATGCACACAGTGCACACAACCTGTGTGAACACCAAATATCAACCGAGCATGCACGAGATGCGGTGACGAGTGTCGTTGAACAGCACAGCGGAAAGTAAACAACCCTCTTCCCTGGATAAAGGATACGAAGAGAAGGAGGGAGTGAGGGGAGGGGAGAGAGAGACGCCTCAGCTCGCACTGCGCTGTGTTTGTGTGTATCTTTTGAAGCCCTCATTCTTTACATGGGATGAGAAAGAAAAAGAAACATGTTGAGAAGTGAAAAAAAAAAACGAGAGGAAGTCAGACACGCATACCGCACGTTGGAGAATCGATCCACCTAGGCAACCAAAGAACACACACACAAAAAAAAAAACACCACAAGAACCGAGACGGAAAAAAAAAAAACAAGCCAACAAAAACCTGTTCTGTCATCGGAGCACACAACTTGAAAATTCGATCTTCTTCCAGCACTTTATGATTAGGGGAGCCTCTCCCTGCTGCATCTCAACAGAGACACACACACATACATAACCACACAGAAAGACAGAGAGACAGCCAGGCAGACATTCGTGCATACCCACGCCCAAGACACCTGCAGAAAGAGGATTTGAGAAAAAAAAAACAGGAATAAAAAAAAGGACTAAAATCAACACAGAAAAAAAGAAAAAGCCGATGGAAGAAAACGCGGTGCCAAACAGTGGAGGAAGAGGGAGATAGGGCACCAGGCAAACAAACAAACAAAGAAGATATTTAAAAACACACAAACGCAAACGCACGCAAAGCGGGGAGCGGCTTTCAGAGCACGCGGCAAGAAAATACCGGTAGAAAAAGACCCGGCTAGAAACAAAAAGTAGGCGGGCAGAAATATAAATCATGGAAAAAATATATATGCATATCTTTTTTATATATTCACCTGGCAACACGCACAGAAAGGGAGACACACACACACAGAGACCGAGAGAACCCGAGGCAGTTCCTTGCCTCAAACTGCCCCCATCACCGGCCCTCCATGGACGCACCTCTATCCTTCAGTCGGAGAAAAATAAACGAACAAAATTTGCTTCACGTGGGGCACACCATCCGTATGTCCATTAGTAGCCCATTAGTCCCTCCACTGCATTACGCATGCATGAGTTGGTGCACAAATACACACAAATGAAAATATGTCACAACACGGATAATAAAGCTGTGAACGGGGAGAACCACTAAGCCACCGCCTCACCCAATGATCACCTCTACCTGTTCGATGAGCTTCGAGGTGACCAAAAGATCGGCGGAGAATGCTAGAGCGAAAGCGATAGGCAGTGCCTCCGCCTTTTTCTTTAGTCTCTGAACATGTGCAACACGTGGAGGGAGAAAACACACAGATCTACAAAAAAAAAAAAAAGAAGGTGGGCAAAGAAATCCCAGCGCCTTTTTTTCCATTCAAATACACACGTATTCCTTGGGGTCAGTGTCACCCTGTACGAGAGACGCGGCGCGGTGTCGCCGGCAGTTGTTGCTGTTGAAGTAGTCATGAGTCATAACAGTAATAATAGTGACCAGACAGTCCACATCCATACGCACACAACAGGGAAAGGGAACAAAACAGAGGACCAACAAAAAATGAAAATAAGAAAAGAATCCATGGGCACTAGTAGCCACAGGGAAAAAAAGGGAGGGAAGGAGAAAGAAGGAGCGAGACAGACGCTCTAGACAAAACACCGGAACATGTGGAACGGAAGCACGGCAACAAGGGCACCAGCCAGGACGAGAAAAAAAAAGAGGAAAAAAAGGGAAAAAATAGAAGGAAAAACAGACCTCTAAACCTCAGGAAACAGCGAACAACGACACACCGAAAAACGAAAATGATGATAACGGAACCAAACCACAAAGCAGGACAGCGACAAGGAGGGGGGAAAATATCAAGACACACGTACGGAGACACACGCACAGAAGATGTCGCAAAAATCGCGTCTCCAGCGCGAGCACCAAAAAAAAGAAAAAACAGCGATGGGGAAAAAAATGTCAACACGAAAGAAAAAGAAAAGAAACAGCGAAAGAAAAAAGTGATAACACAACGTAAACGTATTTAAAGATATAATATATTTATATATTCATTGTCAAAACGGGGTGGGAGTTGACATACCGCGGTTATTTTTTCTTGTATCGATGTTCTCATCCACAGGGTAACTTTTTTTTTTTGACTCTTAGCAAAGTGCAGCGCCCCTCGCCTGAAATTCTTGTGCTGCTGAGTAAGGATAGCCCGCTCCCATCGCAGTGCACTTCATGGTGACCCTTGCAAAGAAGCATACCGCCGCCCCCTAATGATAAAAAATGTCTTTCAGAGAATACATTTCACTTCCGACCCGATCGTCGGTCAGAGATAGAGACGGGTGCTAGACTGCCACCGAGACACAGGTTCTGTGTAGCAGTAAAGAAATCCGAGCACAAACATATACCGGCCCTCTGAACGACAAATGAACAAAGACAAAAGAAAATCGTCGGAGACAGAGCGGTGCGCTGCACAAGTTTACCAACGCACAAGACAGGGATAAAAGCGTGACAAGGAAAAAGGGAACAAAAGAAGAAACGTGCAAGTTGCTCGGGCTTTTTTTTTGTTATGGATACGTCAGCGCTTCAAGTATGCTCCGTAAATACATATAAATCATCTCCACATATTACTGGCACCATGAGACGCTGAAATAAAAAGCGTGTGTAGGGACGTACGTTACTAAGTATACAGATAGATATGTGAGCTGGTGCGTGTGTGGATAAAGGAAGAAGAGGGAAGTGAATCACGCACCTTGAAGCGAATCTCCTTTCACCTGTTTTTTTTTTTTTCACAGCCATTCTCATCTCAGGGTAAAAAAAAAACACGCAAGAGATCAGCAAAAGCTTTTCACGGTTGGCGTGAGGTAAATACATGGAAAAGCAGCTCACCAGCCCGCCTCCCACACCCCTCCTACGGAAGATCAACATCACAGTGTATTTGACGTGTATGTGTATGTGTGTGTGTGTGTGTGTACGTGCGTGTCTATAAGACCCTCAGTGGGGATGCGCGCGATGATGTTCGCATGACCATCACGTTCCGCTTCCCGTACCGCCCCGAGACTCCTCGATGTGATCGCACCTGTGTCATCTTTTTTTCCATTCTCCTTTTTAGCTTATTTCATTTTTTCTTTAAATCCCCCACCCAGCTGCCCGCCCGCATCCCTTGCGTTGCAGAAAGGGGAGCGAAGAGGGTGGATGCGCACCACGAACTCGGAAAAAAAAAACAGCAAAATCACACATTGAGCAAACGAAGCGATTTAGCGACCGACTCGAAGAAGGGGAGGGGAAGGGGGAAAATGCGCAGGAAGAGCACTCACCCTCGAACAGCTGATTGCTAAGCGAGCACACGCTTCGCCGCTGAGATAAATAGAGGCACCGATGCACATGGGTCGTGCGTGTGCGTGTGTGTCCACGAAATGCACGAATGAAACCGGCGTCGCCTTCGCAAGTCAAGGGATGTTGGGGAGAGGGAGAGGGGGATCGAAGAAAAAGAGCACGACCTTCTCCACAGTAGAGGTGTTCTCCCCCAAGGACACAGGCAGGCGTCACGCAGCAACCTCGACATCTCTGTGTTAGTCGCCTGTCTAGAATACTCTAAACAAGTCCCAGTGTCACTGGTACATTTCGTCTGGGCATTACCCCATCCGGTGACCTTGTCAACGCGCTCATCTCTCCCTTCCCCGGAACATTACCTGACCCAGTCTCGTATAGCTACCTGGTAACGTAAAGGTGCTTCTCGCCACGCCAGCAACCCACGAAACAATGAAAACCCCCCTTCCCCCATGCCTCCGTCTACAAGGAGAGAGACACTGCTTCCATACCCCTCTCGCAATAATGAGCGGTGCCAAGGGCGACACTGCAGTCGCTACCACGACTGTACATGACCCGCGAAGCGACGGAGTTGAGAACGTCCTTGGTTCTCGTGTCGCGCATCCTCGGAGGCTGAACAATCCAGTCGAAGGGGTAAACATAAGTGGAAACTTACAAGATCAACGTGCGTTTTTTTTTTTTTTATCTGCCAGCCGTGCCGACTTTTGAGGAGATCAGGGTAGCACAAAGGGGGGGAGGGGGAGGGGGGGGGGGGGGAATCCATGAGGGTTCTCTAGCCCCTCGTCCTTCTGCCGCTAGCCACACCCAGGTCTTGATCTAGCCTCGCTGCGCACATTCATTACGACATCATCATAGCGTTGCCGATCCACCATCTCCCTCTTCACCGGTATACCAGTTGAAAATAAAATCCTTGGGAAATCAGCCATGCCAACAACGCAGCAACATGTCCACGCTGATGCCATCCACCTCTCCCACTGCGATGCTGCAAAAATACAAGTCGCTAAGCGAAGAGACCAAACGAGAAGAAAATGTGTCCCATGCGCCTTCGATACATGACTTGGGGAGAAAAATGATAGCAGGGACGCAACGGGCGTCAGCGTACCACAGGGATGAGGCGCATACAAACAACTAGAGAAGAAAAAAAGAAAAAGAATTGTGAGCGGGACGGGAAGAGAATCCGTGCACTATGACGCCAGCCCTCCTGAGGAATGACAGGACAAGAAGTAACCCAATAACAGACGGGGAGGGGAGCCAGTGAGCTTAGTCTTCACCAGCAAGCACCTAACAAACACCAAAAGAAAAGGGGAAAAATGACGTAGCTTCCAGTAATAATAATAATGTAAGGAGAGAGGCACTTACTCTAACACACAGACACACAGACACAGACGCACGCACTCGACATGAACAAAAGTATCGCAAAGCACACTAAACCCACTTCACACGCGCACAAGGTGAAATGAGAGGAAAGGAAGGGGAAATCCTCAAACAAGAAAGCGAACAGTCAATTTGTGGAATCGAGGCAACAAACCCCGCTCCACGTGCACAAGGTACAAGAAGAAAAAAGTGAGCAAAACGACAACGACATAAATCAGCGCTTAGTATACTCTATGAATTAGCCAAAGATCTCTCTCTATTATTTACTGTCGTCCGAACGAGGACACTCGGAAACCGTTGAATGATGATCACTTCCAGATGCATGACAGGGGCACACACCACCTACCGCCAAGTCGCGAAAACAAAAAGGAGTTACTCTTCACAGGAGGAAACGCCATCTTAATGCGCATACGCTCAGCAAGCGTGATCTACTGCGCCTCAACGCGTTGGCACTCATGAAATATTCTCGATTTTCGCTGCAGAAGTACATGCCGCCCCTCCCTCCCTCCCCCCCCAAAAAAAAAATGCTTCACAAAGAAGAAACAAAAGGAAAGTTGCCAAAAGGGCGGTTCGAGGCTTTTGCCTTATCAACCAGTCGAGCAAACACGGCCGTTCACATGGCATTACCCGTTTCTTGGAAGGCGCGGGGACACATGGAGTCATGTATGCCGTCTCATTTTCTTCCTGTTCATCGCTCTTGTCGAGTCGCGTACCCACTCCTAGGCCCTGCACTTTCCCTATATCAGCTGTTCCGCAGATGGAGCCAAGTCAAAACATTCGTGGTTGCTGGTATTGCATCATATTAGAGTTCATGCTGGGATGCATGTTCATGTTCATATTCATGTTACCGGGGATCTGCCCGTGCATATTGTTCATCGGCATGGGGACGTCCATCTGCGGATCGATAGGAGCCATGTCCATGCTCTGGTTCTGTGCAACGAAGATGATGTCAGAAGTTGGAAAGTTTTCCACGTAGACCTCTGGGCAAAGACGCTCACATGCCTGGCCAACTAGCTGCCGCGCCGCGTTTACGACCTGCACCATGTCATATGAGAGTGGCTCCTCGTAGTTGATGACGCGAATCGCCTCGAAGCCCATCGTAAAGAACCAGAAAAGCGTCTGTAGATCGGTGTCCAGCGCGTACATTTCAGGGAATACAGCACACAGTTCCTCCATGGTGCATTGCGGATTGCACAACACGTACGTCATCAAGAAGCCTGCAGAGAACTCGGCTGGGAAGTTGAACGGGAGAAGCTGCACAACGTTTTTGAACTGATCCCACGGCACTGCTGTCGTACGGTTGGCGAAGAGGAGCATAGCGACAACCTCATGCAGGACACGCAAAGTGCGGCTAAAGAGACGAGAGATGACACCGAAGGCGGCCATCTCTGGATCGAAAGGACCCGACCACGGTCCGCTCACGTTCGCGGGGATGATAGACACCAGTCGAGAAGCAAACCGCACGCCCATGGGAATCGAGTCGTCAACGCGGTTAAGCACCACCACCAGCGGGTCATCGTTCAGAGTACCCGTCCGCATCAGCTCAATCATAAGAACACCGTACTCACTGAGAGTCGGGCAGTCAAAACGCTCGAGGGCTTTGCAGTACACTGACGGACCGCTCGACTCCGCACCGTCCGTGGCGTGCGTGAAGTAACCTAGGAAATCAAGAGAGCGCAGATAGACGGCGGCCAGCGTAGCCTGGATCGACTTATAGATGACCGACTCCGCCACCGCACAGCCACAGAACGAAACAATATCGGTGAAGTAGACGTTTTCCGCCTCGCGCGTTGCCTGCAGCAGGTGCTCCTCCGGGAAGCTCCAGTACGCAAGGTCGATTGTGGGTGGGTTGCTTAATTTGCAGATGCGCGACTGTGAATCTGGTGCCTGCTGCTGCTTTTTGAACACAACATACTGGCGTATCCAGAAGAAGTCGCTTGTCTTGGGTGCTATCGGAAACAGCTGGAAGACCACCTGAACGCGGAGGGGCAGAATCGACTCCGCAGCACGGCGGTAAGCCGAGGTATCAATGAGTGGCCAATCATCGGCGAGGACCTCCTGACTGTGGATAGAAAAGGGCAGTGGTAACAGTGGACCGCTCATGAAGAGGTAAAAAAATACGATCGGCATCGGACTACCAAAGATCGAGCGAATCTCGCCACGCCGTGGTCGGTTATGAAGTGTTGATAGTGGTACCAGCTGTGCGTCCACCGTGAAAACAGGCGCATCCAAGGCCCCCAAATTGCGACGCAGCAACACCTTCTGGTCATCGCTGAAGCGGTGCTGCTTCATGAACGCGTCTACACGCGTCGGGTCGCGCGGCAGACGACACAGGTCGTCGAAGCTCTCGCGGCGATTTTTGACCCGGAAGAGGCGGCTTTTTGTGTCGTAGAGGGTGATGGCGCTGAAGTCGTCTTCAGAAAACTCGGCGTCGTAGCGGCGGCGAAGCGTAGACATCACGGCGGCTTTGGATACGCAATCGAAGGTACCGGCGACAACGTCGATCTTCGTGATGACACGATCGACACCAGGAAAAGCGAGTAGCTCTATAGATCCGTAGACCTCCGAGGCCATTGTATTGGATGGCGCGAAGAAGGCAGAGATCTGACTCCACGCTAAGTACGGTGCCCGCATGGTTTCCTCCGCCACTTCGCACAGCTTCCTAACAATTAAGCCCTCGACATCCTCCTCAATTACGAAGCGACAGGCGAATTTGCGCTGCGCCTCGATGGGCACGTTTCGGACCAACTTATTTTTGCTGTAGGCGTTGAACGTGGCCACCTCCATTGGTGGGGTGGGCGATGTCGTGTCCTGATCCTCCATCGGGTGAAACCCACACCCGTTGAAGACGAACATCGGCTTGAAGTCTGCGTCAAAGGCCCGAAAATACTCTTCGAGCTTGCTTACCATCTCCGTGTACTCGCTGATTACAGTGTACGCCGACCATGGGGTAGAGGCAGTGAAAATGGTGAGGGGTGCAGTCGCGTGCACGTCCTGGACAACGTCGTCTAGCACACGGTTTCCGTCGAACACTATCGAAACCTGGTTGGAGTTTGGTAAGCGGCGCAGCTCGCTCAGCTTGAGACCTCTCTCCTCGAGCCTGTTCTCAGCGATGAAGCTGTGGATGGTCAACGCCATCGTTTGCTTGGTGTGTGGATACATGGTGCCTTGCACAGATAACGGAAATATAAAACAGAACGGACACCACTAGGGAGACACAGGGAGACACAGGGAGGAGGAGAGGGGGAGGGCACCTCCGCTCAGAGAGACGAGAGAAAAGAAAGTTGGGAAATAGTGGTAGCAGCAGCAGCAATGACGCACGCACGGCTGCAGAGTTTACGTTCACTGCCTAGTCGAAATGTGGTTTCGGTACTCAAAGCACCCGCTGACTTGGTGAACGCTCCTCAGGACCCCTGAAATATGTCACCCCGCTCGTGACGTATATGAAGTCAACACTCACAAACAGAAAAAAAAAAAGGACAACCACAAAAAAAAAAAAGAATGCAGTAAGAAAAATACTCTGCGACGGCGCCAGTGTCAGATGATGAAGTAAATAGTACACTGCACAGCTGTGGATGACAACCAAAGCACTATAAGTGATGTAGCGAGTCAGGAACCGACACAGACGCACACACGCACGAGCAGAGAGAAAGATGGGTGGGAAAATAGTGTTGCTCTGCGTACGTAGATCTTTGTGGTCTCCTCGTATGTGTCTCGATGCTGGCGCACCACCTTTGTGCGCGTGTGTTAGGGGGGGGGAGGGAAAAGAAAAAAAAGGGGGGAATAAATGAGTGCGCGCAATCAGCCGAGGGCAGAGAAAGCCTTCAAGGCGGTGCGGCAAAGAAGAAAAGTGGACCGTATTGCCAATCACCGAGAGGAGAGTGAAGACGAGAAAAAAAAAAACTGAAACACCAAAAGAGGCGGGAGACCAAGGAAAAATATAAAAAAAAACAGATAAGCCTGCAGATCTGCGCAGTGGCGGACGTATATGAGATGCTCAGGCGATGGGCACAAAACGAGTGAAAAACTAGGGAGGAATAGAATCCGCCATATGGGCAGAAACATCCATCGGCAATAAATACCAAAGCAACGCGAATATGTGTCCGTATATTAGATGAAGCGCCAAGTGTTGTGAGAGGCGCATGTGTGCGAAGAAGAGTGTTCAATCAGTTCGTATATTCAACACAAGTGAAGAATGGTGAGCAAACCAACAAAAAAAAAAACAGCAAGAAAGAGGAAGGGGTGTGCCGCAGGGAACATTGAGGAGAAAAATACATACCATGACGACTCATATGCAGAGTAGACCTAAAAAGAGCATGAGGTGCACAACGTGGGGTCTCAAATGGGAAAAAAAGAAAATTTAACAGCAGGGCGAGAAATTCACATGAAGCTCACCTGCTTGCTGCTACCTTTTCAAGGAGCTCACGTCGTGCACTCTCAGTATTGAGCCTATGCATATATATAGAGAGATCCTATACGTGTGTGTGTGTGTGTGTGTGTGAACCATCGGTAACGGTACCTTAGAGCAAGGTGGTGTGAAAAACCCGACATCCACCTGGCATCACTGTGCCAGAAGGTAGATGGGCGCGCCTTCAACGTGTGAGATGCACTGCTGCGTCACGTTACAACTGCATCGTGGCAGTAAATCCGTGAAAAATGTTATTTCACACACACACACACACACACAAGCACCTAAATGCACTCGCATTCGGTCTCTCTTCCCCTCCCTCTGTAGCGCAGCCGATTGCGCTTTATCCTCAGAGACGCACAGGTGCGTTCGCTGACACGGCACACCTAAAGAGAAAGTCAAACGTGATTCTCTCTTCAGGTACGATGAGCGCTTCACGAATATAGTTTTTTTTTTTTTTAAGTTGGCATTTCACGCTGCGAGAAAGCCCTTCCACGAAAAAAAAAAAGCAGAAGAAAGGACAAAAGACACGGTCGTATCCAAAGAAAGAGTGCGAACAAAAATGACAGAACACAGGAGAGTGCGCAGGACACACTCGAGATAACCTGAAGTATATATAACCTCTTTTTTTTTTTTTTCAGCACATGTGTATACGTGTATGTACATGTATACCAAGTAAAACATGAAGTAAACAGAGAATATGACACAGTCCCTCCGTGTCTGTGTGCACACACACACACACACACACACACACACACACACACACACACACACACACACATAAACATACTTTGTATAGATTCACACACCACCGGAAGCATTCAGGGCAATAACACCAAGCGCAAAAGAAGAGAGAACGCTCAAGCAATGAAAGCACAAGGTGCTCGCCTATTTCCATCAACCACCGATTACCTTCTGTTCTGGAGGCGACAAACGCAGTGGGTGGAGAGTATTCGCTCAACTGGCGAGAGCAACCGGCTGAAGTGACAATGATGGAACCAGCTCACGGTACACTGGCGCGTAGACCTCCCAGTGAAACATCAACATGTGCCGCAGTACCTGAACCTGCGCCTTAAGCGTGTCCGTCACCAGTCCAAGCGGCGCAACATCATCCGTGCTCTTCAGCAGCATGACTTCAATGAACTCCAGCACCCGCCGCTCAAATATCACGTACAGCGCGTCTTCGGTGTTCGTCATTTTGTCAAGGGTTGACCGAACGGTCTGCTTCTCTGTGTCCAACAAGGTAGCAAGAGGAGCAAGAAGTCCTACTGAGGCCTCGTCATCATGAGTTGCATTTCCCACATGGAGACGGTAGAGCTGACTTTCGATGGAGTCAATCACCGAATCCTTGAGCTCATCGAGACGGATGTCCTCAGCGAGCAGTGACATAATTTGACTGTGCAGGTTGCGAATGACCGTCGTAACAGTAGCCGGGGTCATTGCACGACGGGATAGCACGCTCGAGATGGTTCCATCCAACAGCAACAAGAGTGTGCATTCCTGTACCGTATTTGCTACTTTGAATATGACGTGCTTCTCAAGGTAGAAAATTTCGGGTGGCAAGTCTACCCATCGATCCACAGTTGTACGTCGGCCGCTGCGCAGCAAATCCAGCGTACCGATCAGCAGTGCGCCGCGAACCCTTCTCTCTTCAATGGTGATAGACGTCCAAGCCTGAGGCACTCTTTCCGAGGACCACAAAAACACCCTCTGATCATTGATGAAGCGCTGTAAAAAACTGAGTGATCCGGACCACTTTCGCGGTGGTGGCAAACACGCGGCGATAAACTCTCGAATGTACTGCACAGCGTTCTGTTTCAGAGAGGCGTTGATCATCACGAGCGAGAACTTCGCGACGTCCTCCCGAAGATCTCGAATGGCCTCGAATAGAAAAGAAAATGCATTTGCTACTGCAGTGCCCATGTCAGGCGTGCAGTGATCGATGCCCTCGCATACACCAGACATGAGAGCTGCTATTGTCGCCTCGCGCGCTGGGGAGCTGCATTCAATCACCTTTTCGCCGACAAAGCGAACCAAGTTAGAGATATTGCGCGCATTTCCGCGGGCTTGGCGCTCAATGACGTTCCAGTCCAGCACGTCGTGGAACTCCTGTCGCAGGCGCGGACGCAGGCGGGGTGGAAGCGCCTCCACAAAGCGATCCTCCACGAGCGACAGCAAATGAAAGAGGCGTTGCAAGCGCAAGGGGGTGCTGTTGAGGTCTTCGGCTAGCTGTTGAAGCTCTGTCTGCGTAAGAGCTGCAGCCACCTCCGCCTCCACCTGCTGCGGTCTCGTCTTTTCTGACTCCACCTCCATAACGGCCTCATATGCCTTTACTGCCTTGAACTCTTTCTGAACATATCGCTCGCGTCGCTTGCGTTCCTCGTGATCTGCTGGAGGCCGTGAAATACCCCGCTCATCCACATACCACCCAGGCGGCAGCTTAGGCCCGAAATACAATTGCCCGCTGGTGGATCGTCGAGCAATTCTCGGTCCAGAAGACCTTTCCAACGATGCTGCCGTGCGATCGCCTTCGTCCTCGGAGGCCGTTGTATTCGCGTCAAGCATTACACAGGGAGGTGTGGCGTGCTCGGTGTGCGGCGTGGAGTTGCACGCCTCTATTTTTTCGACACGTCGCTGAACCTCAGCGAACTCATCGGAAGTGCATAAACGTAAGAGCCGCTGATAAAGAAGCGCAGTGAATCGTTTCAGATCTTCGTTGTCCGGATCTCTGCGCGAGTGCCGCATCGCCTCCATCAAGGCCTGGCGGGTGCAATGGACGAGCTCGTCGCGAGCATCCTTGACCTTGGGGTATGACACATGTCTACTTACACTGTCAGATCGTTTCTTTGGCGACTCTGAATGACTCGTGCTGCCTGCTGCAAGCTCCCACCTCACCTGTCGCGAGTATTGCTGCCATGCACTTCGCATTGACCTCAGCAGTGAGTGGCAGTATGCGTCGTCCGTCGGACACACACCGTAGACTTTAATCTCGCGAATGACATCGAGCAAGTGGCGCGCACACTCTGTGGTCCACTTGGTATCCTTTCGGCCACCGACTGCAGTGGATGTTCGTGCAGGCAGCGGGGTACACTCCTTATAAGCCCCCGCCTCTGAGGCAGCGGGCGCCTGTGACGCAAAGTAAAACGCTAAAAGAAAAGTACGGGGGTTCATGGTGAGCCTTCGCTGAGTGCGCACCTGCACCTCGCCATCCACACGTTGCGACAGTGGCGCCGGGCGCACGTACACCTTACCAACATGTCGTTCAATCAATCGAAGGGCGTGCTGGGCTACTGTTACGAGACGCCGGCGATGCGGTTTCCCAGTAGAAGGGCAAGTGGGAGCGTCCGTGTTTCCGCAGACGGCGCAACTCCAGCTGTCTGTAATGAGAATCTGCTCCACCTCATTGGAAGATAAAGGAGTCGAAGGGTCGAGGGACAGACCCAAGTCTTCCAGTTGCTGCAGATCTGCGCTCAGCTCGCGCATGCTATCAGCGATCCGCACGCACTTCCTTGACACTGGAGAGCCCTCCGCCGGGCTGATGACGCTACCGTTGCCAGCACTGTGAAGAGGGTTCGACATGACGACGAGGGGGGGGGGGAAGTGCGGACCAACACACGCACGCGCACACGGAAAGAGAAAGATACTTTAAGAGCGAATGTGAAAGAGAGCGTCAAAGAATCGAAAAGAAAAGTGACGAAGGTCAGCGTAACGATGGGAAACTACGCGGCATCGATTTGAGTACGAGAGGAAGTTAGAGAGGCTAGATATATTCGAGCCAACGGGTTTTCTCATGCGCGTAGACGGAAGGTGACTACAGGGAGAGGGAGAGGAAGGGGGTGCAGACGAAAACGAGGAACGGCTTCATAGGCGCGTCGGCAATGTCACTAACAGTGGTCAGAGGTAAGTCGTGTGGTGATATTGCCTACCAAAAGAGAAATTGAGCGCCCAGCGTGGAAGTCTAGCTGCCGCCAGCTGCCCCTCTCGCGCCATAATCCGTTGCAGCTGAGCAAACCACCAACAGTTAGGTAAGCCCCCTGAGTATTGCAGCTTGAAATCATCTTTTTTTCCCCTCCCTCCATCGAGACCCCGACTGCAGGTGGTGAATGCAGCTGCGGGGAGGGGAGAGCAAGAAAAAAAAAAAACTAATAAGGCAAGGGATAAAAGAGGGAGAGCAGCAGCAGCACGCGAAATCTTCCTTTACAGTATGCCCTCCCCCCTCCCCGCAAATACAGACAGAGACATAGAGCAATGTGTATGGTTCCTCTTCGGACTTGAGGTAATGCGTGGCGACAGTAACATGGAAAGGAGCGCCGATATAGCAAAAGGAAATTTTTGTACAAAAAAAAAAAAGTTGCAGTAGATCCACACAGACATAAACACACATAAACACAAACACACACACATAAACACACATTCGTGTAGACCAAATTCGAAGAGAGCAGCAATGATGAAGGCAGGGACGCACTGCAGTATGCGTTCAAGGCGCAGAGAGGCGAAAACAAGAGAAAGTCGAAGAAAATGAGGAAACATGAGAATGCATGAAGCAGCGGGACATCGGTATCGATGTGCATACACTTCGTCCATCGGGAAGTACAGAGAGATAACTGCCAATTCGCCATCTCCATAAATGCGCCTCAGCGCGCAAGCATATATCGAAAAAGCGTGTGGAACGAGAGGATACAATCGACACATAGAACATAACTAAAACATGTAGAGATCCTGCAAAGACAACTTTGGGAGGAAAGAAGGCCGAGGTGCGGAAGCACAAGAAGCAAACGAAATGAAGAACAGCAGCAGTAGCGAGCATAGCACAGTGAGAAGCGAAACAGAAAAAGAAAAACGAAAAAAACATAACACACTAGATAAAAGATATAAAATAAGAAAAGGGAGTCGAGCGGGCGGGGGAAAAAAAACGGTTCATTCGATGAAGAGCGCGAAACAGAAAACAAGAAAAGAGAGGTGAGGCGAGCGGATGGATGGTTCAAGGCTGTATGATACGTGAACGCAGTCCAAACCACGATTTATATAACCGAGTATACACCGGGTCACATTGCCCCCGTACGCGCAAAGAAGTACGGGTGCATCATACGCGTCGCCCGTACGTTTATATGTGCATTCGTTACGTACGTAACTTTTTTCTTTTTGTGTGTGTGTGTGTCAAGACAATTCCTTCGCCCCTCCCACTGCCCACGAGCAACTTTTGCAGCCCCGACTCGACCTCGACAATGTCCCCCGCACATGTCCAGACCAACCCAGGGCGACGCAGCTGTCATCTCTACCACGTTCTTATGCCCCTCCCCCCATGACCTTCCTTCCTTCCTTCTTTTTTTTTTTTTGCTTAGACTTTTGAATCCGTTTTCTCCCTCCAAAATCTACCTCAATGATCCAATACATTATTGCCTCAAAGAGGACGAAGAGGGGAAATGGAAGAAAAACAATTTCCGTTAAGGCCATGCGAGCAAAAACCGAGAGCATGTGCGGGAAGGTGACAGAGATGGGGAAGTGAGGGAGGGGGATGAGGGGAAAGAAGAAGGGGAAGTGAAACAAAATAAAAGAGCACCGATACTAAGAGCACAAGGACGGGGGATATTTGTGCAACGTGAGCATTCGTATTGATGTGCTATTTTTTATCGCCCCCCCCCATCGCGTTCACAATAGGTCTCTTTCCGCTCATGTGAATAATTCACCCTCCTCATGAAATAAAAGAGTGACCTTCTCTGCTCATCCCCTGCTCCCCCTCCTCCCTCCCCCACACACACAAACACTCTGCTGTTTTCCCCTCTCGCACCTTTCCCTCATCATGGGGAAGCAGGTCGAAGAGAAGGCACAGAAAGAAAATGGATATAAAGAATGCAGCATAAGTGTTAGAGGTATAAGCAGAAACATCTGTATGCAAATATGTATATGTGTGTATGTGTGTGTGTGTGTGTGTGTGTGTGGCTGATTATGAGAAAAAAAAAGGCGTTGACCGAAACTATAGCTCTTGACGAAAAAAAAAAAAATGGTCTCTTGTGCGAACGTCACCGTGAGACTTTGCGCTACGGTATTCGGCGCGTGAAAAAAAAAAGAAACAAGCAGACAATACTCCACCGAAAATCGCAGGCACGCAGGTACGCAGAGAAGGATAACCCCTGTCGTGTAGCTCTTATCCCGTCAATCCCTTATATTTCTGTATATATAAAGCGATCAGACCCGATTAAACATCATCCACCCGATATTAGTTCACTTCCCAAATGCGCGCCACACCGTCCACAGATGCGGTCACGACGGTGTTTCCGTCAAGTACGAGTCCGCGGGTCAAGTCTTTCCAGGCGTTCGTCTTGAGAGCCAGCGGTCGGCTCATGTTCCGTGGATCCCATACGTGCAGGTTGGAGCCACTGCACGCGGCGATAAAGCGGTCGTTCATTGCCACCGCTGTGATCACCTCGCTCAGGAGCTGCTGTGATGTCTGGTGGAATCCGTTGCGCACATCCCACAGGCGCAATGTGCAGTCGAAGCCGCCAGTCACAGCTACGTTTCCATGCGCACCGACTGCCGGGACCTTCTTAGCGTGGGCGTTCGTGATATCTGTCACAACACAGTAGTGATTGTCAATGAGAGTGCAAGCACCAGTCCCACCGCCAACGATCGTCTGGTTGAGATGGGTGGCGCACATGGCCTGAATAGATGTTCGACAGGCGATAAACGAACTGTTTTGCCGATCGGAATGCAATACACATACAGTGGCACTGAGTCCACCGGAGAGAACAGCGCTACTCACATCGTTTGGGTTTGCGTACGTGACGGCGAACACATCGTTCTGAAAAGACGCCACGGAAGCTGTTGTCAGCTCTTGGTTCGCGAGCGAGTAGTTGAAGATCACACTCCTGCCATCCTCGCAAGCTGTGGCGAAGTCAAACTGCGACGAGAAGCTCACGTCCCAAATACATGCCTTGTGGGGTCGGAACTGAATCAAAGGAAGCCCGTCGCGGTCGATGAGAACGACGTATCCGCTGTTCGTACCCACAGCAAAGCGATGATCCCGCACGTAGGAGAGCGAGATAAACTTTTCGTTTGAGCCAAAGGAATACTTCGCCACCCGAGAAATGCCATCGCTGGAGGGGCCAGACTCCGTACGCATCCGGGCACTCGCACTCATCTCCATGAAGGTGCTCTTCTCGAGGTGCACGATATTGACTTGGTTGGAGATGCGCACCTTCTTCCGGGTGGCAGTTACCTCAGGCTTTGCCAGCGTCTCCCCGGGAGGAAGCTCATCGCCGTATATGGCCAACTTTCGGTGGGCACTCTCCGCGAGTTCTTCTCGAATGTCCACCTCAGACATGTTGTTGTTCTGCAACCGACTTCGAAGTGTGACGCTCTCGCGCATCAACGCCTCAGGGAAGTGAGGATGAGGCTCGCACATCAGCAGCACACGTGACTGGGAATGCATCTTTCCTGCCGTCCTGACCTCCGTGATGCAGTCGCTCATTTGGCGCAGTAAGGTGATAGACTTCGTCGCCTGCTCAACATAAATCCACAGCCCCTTCTCAAGGGACCTCTTCAAGACCTCGCCGGCTTCGTTGATGGTCTGGCGTGTTTTCATGCGCGCCACTGTGTCGATATACATGACTTCCACTTTTGCCTTCTCCGCCGCCAGGGTAATGGGTAAGGCAGGGTTGGCTCCCTCGCACATGATGATGACGCAGCCACCAGGTCCACACTTCATAGCGGCTTCGTAAACAACACCAGAGCTGTTGTGCGCCACATTATTATTATACTCTGGTGGAAGTGCAGGGAAAGTGGACGGAGGCTTGAAGTCCGCGGTGGCTTCCTCGTCAGAGCTCAGATCAAACTCGTCCTTTGGTTGGGCACCGAGGACTACGAGCACCTGAGATCGGTTGCTGTGGTGCCGGGCCTGTTCGCCTCGACCATCCCCTACAGGTATTCCGCCAATAGAACGCACCACCATGCCCACCTTCAAGGAGGAGAGCGAGGAAAGCGCTTCATCAACACAAACAATACGGTTCGCCTCATCCAGCGTAACTCCCTTCGCAAACTCTTTTCCGAGGACACTGGCGTAGACAGCCGCCATGATTAAGAAGTGAGGATCCTGGCGCGCGCTCTCAAACACACAACGAACGTTTCCGAAGGCGTTGATAGAGAAAAATGTGTTTGAACAGCGAGAGAAGTGTATCGTTTTCCTTTTTTTTCCTTTTCGAATTTTTTTTCCCCTACTCTATGTGCTGGCAGAGAAAAAAAAAGTTGCTGGTATCCCCCACGCACAAAAAGACTACCTCAGCGATGTACACAATAATGGGAAAGGGCGGGTGTTCCAAAGGCTGGGAGGCAGACACCGAGTGTAACTCACAGTGCAGGTACACGACTGGAGGCGAGGAGGAGAAAGGGCAAGAAGTGTGAGCGACTCCGTAGTAGCTGCGAGGAGGGAAGGGCAGAAGGAAGAGACGTGAAATGGGGAAGTGGACTGAACCCCACAACACACGAACAACCGGAAAGCGGTGAAAACTGTAATAGCGTGTTGCCGCTTCGCGAAGTGAGTGGGCAGAGTAAGATAAAGATAAAAAATGAGAGCAGAGAGAGAGGGAGAGAGTCATACACAGCCCACTGTTTCCCTTCGACAAAGGGAGGAGGGGGGGGGTCCACGGGAGGAAAAGTCGGGGTGTTGCAGCCCACCGTCAGAACGATGTGCAGCATGAAAAGAGAGCAGAGCAGCATCAACAGCATCATATGCACCCAAGACGTCCTCTCGGCCCTCGCCCAACTCTCAAAAAGGCCCTCTTTCACAGCAATAAAAAAAATAATAACTCATCTGGTATCCCACGCCAGGTGCACTCGGGGAGGGGGGGGGGGGCTCGAGCTGCTTGGAAATCCATACGGAAGTATTCTATGCGTCTCACGCCATCATACGACGACGCAGCACACATATACATGTATTTATGTATACGAGCAGACGTGAGCGTATCCCCTCCGTCTGTCGCCAAAGCACCCCTGCCCGTGTTGCGTCATCGAAAGAGGCGGTAGCAGTAGGAAAGCCCGACCCCACGCTGCCTGGCTCGATGAGAAGCACAAAATCATCTGAAGAACAGAGGCGCAACTGGAGAGGCGCTCAATTCGGGTCGCAGGGAGCACGTCCACCCAGCCATCCTCCGTCTCCCAACGTGGTCCTTCGCGGCGCACCTACCAAAGCGTGGAAGAAGCGGTGAAGCGATCTGCACACATACGCGATGTAAACAATTCGGGTTTGCTTAGCATTCGTGATGGTGAGAATAAGGGTTTTAAAAAGCGTGCGATCCACTGACACAGGGGATGAAAATGTGTGCGCCCGCGAGAAGAAATCGAACAACTTCAAGGGAAAAAATTAATATAAAAATAGGGGGAGGTGGGAAGAAACATTACAACTCCAAGAACTAAGCAAACTGAAAGTAAATATCAATATAAAAATATTAAAAAAAAATAATATATATATACACATAGATGTGTGCCACAGACTGTGGGAGATTATACTAAATCCAGACGCACGCACAGAGCACATTGAATCTTCACAACCCCTTCCGCTTTATACCTGTAAGATTAGTGAGCTGCCGCACAGCTCCCAAAGTCGGCAATGCAGCTGAGAAGCATCTTTTCCATCCGGCGAAACATAGACATCTAATCGCATGTGTGGCAATCAAATGGATCCATGTCTACTATCAAAGGAGAAAAACGCACACACTGCAGTGAAGGTTTCCCACTTTTAGTGCTTTTTCCATCCCCTCGCACAGCCCACAGGAGGCACAACGCCCTCCCCGAGACCATGAGACATCAAACGCGGCATGGAATCGGAAATGTTTTTTTTTTCGCGAAGGAAGAGCCCGTCTCGGACGTACGCTCAAAATAGCAGTGACAAAAAAAAAAAAACATAGTCCATCAATCGACGAATCTGTTCTAAAAAAGGAAAAAAAAACGGGGGAGAGGGGCGTATCGGCGCTGTTGGCGAGAAGCAGAGATGACAAAAAAAATTTTTGATGTATGAGAAATACAAGAAAAAAAACGAGGCGTTAATAAGAAGAAACCTGAGTGCCATGAAGACAAACCAATGTATCTTTTTATGTCTCTCTTTCTCTCGCTTTCTCTCTCTATATATATATGATGCGCAACCTTGGTTGCGCAGACAGGTAAGGCATTTCCCCTCCCTGCGGACGGCTCTCGAATCAGGGAAGAAATTCCCGTCATTCATCAGACACCTGAGAAGAACTGCGACACGAACGCATCCACAACCCCCGTAGGAGCTACGCGTCAGGACTAGTTCGTCAGACTTGGTTCGAGGGCAAACACGTGTGCGTGTGTGTGAGGGTGTGTCTGCACGCGCGTGCGTGCTCCGCGTTGAGCATCAGGTGCGAAGAACAGGCGAGGCGAAACTGCTCCCGGTTGCTACGCGTCACCTGAGCTATCTGTGCAACCACCGCCGGATTCACGCTGCACCCCTCCAAGAATATGTTTTGCACGTACACATTTCGTCGCGCAGCAGCGCGCAAGGCTCGCCCACCCGAAAGAGAAACAAACACGCATTCATGTAAGTCAATGCTCTCAATCACTGCCCTTTTCGGCCAATTTGAGTACGAGAGGTTACCCATTAGCGGGTCCTTATCTTCTTTGGAAAAACTGTGCAGTGCAGAAAGCGGAACGCAGTCCAAAACTTTCTGCGCCACAATCAGATTGCAAACCCGCTCCACATCCGCATTGTTTGCGTTCCGCGAAAAGCGCAGCTTGATCCGAAGAAGACGAGGCGGCAGGTTGTAGTACACTTCATCGTCATATTCCTTTCGTCGATGGCAAGCAGAACGCTTAAGCTGCTCTGCTGAGCTGCTTATTTGCATCACAGGGGGCTGCATAAACACGGCTGGACGCAGTAGCAACTGGCGAAGTAGTTCTGCGAATATGTAAAAGTGATCGCCTTCAAGAGAAGAAACGTCGATAAACACATCGCCATCGGGCAAAGCAAAAGTGTTCCTCAGAGAGCCAAGGAATATCGATAATGGGCTGGTATTGTACTCAGCACAGAGCCTTTTGTAAGCATCTTCGAGATGAAGCCTCATGCCGTGATCTGACAAGTTGTGCCGTGTTCTTTTTTTCGTCTCTGTGTGTCTGTGTCTGTCTGTGTGTGTGTGTGTGTGTGTGTATGTATGTGTATGTGCTCCGACTGCCGCACACCAACAAAACCCAACGGTAACGTGGGGAAGCGGAAAACGAGTGTGTTCACATGTTCGATATTCAAGTAGAGATGTGCGATGCGAGGGTGACCGGCTTTTCTAGGATGTCTAAATGTTTGTCTGCACTACGTCTTGAGCCGAGTCGACTAGTAAACAGTTTTCTCCTTTCCTAGTTTTCTGGCGAATACGATCAGGGATGTCTGCACCCACCCACCCCTGGAGGCGGAAAAATATAGTGTAGATCGAAGCGACGACGAGGACCCTTGACCGTAGGTTTCATAAGTGCCAGAAGCTTCTCTTCGGCCATGTCCAATGTTACACTTTTATTTTTTTTTCTTTGCTGTCGTTTGGGGAGAAGGGAGATTCAAAATGTCAGCAGCGGGGAGAGGAGGGTATATCATACACACACACACACACACACACACACTCGTTACCCAAACCAAGTAAGCCCGGCGTGGGAAGGAGGTGACTCGCTGAAGCTTGCGATGCTCACGGACTGTCCGCTAAGCACCGAGGAACCATCTATGGAAAGTATACCAGAAAAAAAAAAGGGAGGGAGTCTTGAATCGGGGGAAAGAAGAGAAAGGGAAATATATAATAATAACAATAAAACGAGCCGTAAAAAGAATTCGTCTTCGTAAACATGTTTGATGCGTATTGCTGCATTCCTCCTTTTTTAAAGCGTCCATGAAGGAGGAGGCGGGGGACGTACTGCGAAGACAGCACACCATCACGAAAACAAAAAAAAACAAACAAAAAAAAAGGAGTCGCGCACCCTCCCTCCTTCCACGACTCGATGCGCAGCTGGAACCTACGCTCCCTAACTCCTCAACAGACACTCCAGACCCTGCCACTTTGTAGTCGAAGACCGTATCTCGGGGAGGCACGGTTCTCTCAGCTGACCAACTGAGTCCCGAATCCTCCAAATCTATCCGCGGCTCAGCTATACAGTTTATCCCCCACATCGACGAAGGAATGGCCATCTGTGTCCGATCTTTTACCACAGAGGATGATGCTGTGAAGCAGTCGCAGAACGCGTGTTAGTCGAACACACCTTTGGCATCGACCCACAAAATATGATACTCTATAAAGCCAGCGCCGGCTTGCTGGGCAACGCTACGAAACGGTGAAGCGCCGCGTGGCCTCGCCTGGATGAGATTTCAAGGGCCCCGAAGGCGCATGGACACAGGTGCGGCGAGGACACGGAATGAAAGTGAGGCAAACCTCACACACTGTGCCCTTTTTACCCCACACGCCGCACGAGAGGCACTTCAGTTTTGTGTTGCGCCCTGGGGGGTTTCTGGACAGCGGCGAAGAGCGGAAGTTAATATTGTGCACCGTGGGATAATTGGAGGTTTGCGCATGTGGCGCAATGGGCACTGACGGTGACAAACGAGTGCTCATTCGCTGAGATGGTCTCACAAAAGTATATATGTCTATAGAAAAGGGATGCTGCAAGTGAAATCGAGTCTGAAGCGAGGCAAGGAAGTAGAACGAGAGTCTGTGTGGGCCTGGATAACGGTGGCATGTGACACATACGAGCAAACATCTGAGGTGAGGGATATCGGGGGCGACAGAGTCAAACCCTCGAAAAAAAAAAAACGAGGGTGAGAAGGAAACAACTCGCCCTGTCCCTCACCACTCTTCGCAAATGATACGTCATAGGAGGAAGAGCGACAAGCGATGCCGACTCCACACACACGCACACACCTTCAACTTCGTCATCTCAGAACTCAGGAGAGGTAAAGTTTGTGAGATAGCGTGAAATGCTCTGAGGGATGGGAGAGGATGAGAGAAGAGGTTGTGTGTCCTCTGCTCTGCTGTTTCTCTGTTTGATATGCTTGCGGTATTCATTTGCAGCTATTTCGCTGGTGGGAGGGAGAGGGGGGATCAAATTCATGAGTGGGTGAGAGCTCTGCGGAATAGAGGAGGAAGGGGGCGGGATCGGAGTGGAAAAGGTGAATACAGAGCGCGCGCGGGAGAAAAAACAAAAGAAGTCCTTTAGAGTCCTGTTTTTTTTTTCGGTGTTATTGTTTTCGTCTCTGTTGGATGTGGAATATCAGAATAGTGTTTTTGCCAAAAGCGAAGTGTCACTTCAATTTTTTCTGGAGCTCAAAATCAAAAGGCGTCCTACGGCATCGGAGATTCCCCTCCCCCCCACCCCTCCCTCTCGCTCCCTTCCATTGTCCCCCTTCCCTCGCCACCACCCCTTCCAGCATTGTATCTATCCGTTTAACCGATTAAAGACCAGACAAGAAACAGCTGAGATGGAAGTCACTAGATATGCGCGATTTCTCTTGTTTGACCTAACCTGGGGCAGACACAAAAAAAAAAAATATATATATATATATACCGTGGACACGCACCTTCATGGGATGAAAGGCACACACACACACACAAGGGTTTATATATATATATATATATAGATATATATATCCTTCAACGACAAGTGCACACGCGGAGAAACAACTAACTCATCAACATGCACTGGCGAGCACATCCCATTAGATGCAACACTCCCCCCCCCAAAAAAAAAGGTAACTATCCACAAGCCCTATCTGAGTACCACTCAACAAGAACACCTGGATCTGATTAGCAAGACAGACGAAAAGAAGAGAAAGAGAGGTAAGCGCCTAGAGAACGTACCCTGAAAGCCCCACAGGAAAATTGCTGATGCAGCACAGACAAATTATCCGACCGCTCGCAGCCCTCACCACCCACCCCACCCCTCCTCACACACACACATCACTCGAGCATACATGTGAATATAGATTGACCACAGCGATAGCATTACAGAAAAAAAAAACGCGAGTAGACTTGAAAGGAGTAAGCAACTGAGAACACAGCGCAACGGCGAGCGCTTCCGGAAAACACGAAAATCCCACCGTGATCAAAGATTTGCCATCAGCGTCGATTCACAATCACCTCTCTCTCTCTCTCTCTATATATATATATATATATATGCATCAGTACAGATTACAGCAGAAGGCGCGAGCAGTCTCACCTTCGGTGCAGGTGCCAACGGGGAAAGGTACGAAAGAGGGAGAGACCAGCTTCACCCGGCCGTCGATTATGACTGCTACGGAATAAAAATATGTGAATAAGAATCGGTCCAGGTGCATGAGGTTGGTCATGCGCTTCGCTTCTCTGCAATCACCTGTTCTTGTGTGTTAGTATGCGTGGGTGTGGGTGTTTCTGTTGTGCAGATATCCTATTTTTGCTCTCCAAATCACAACAGCGTCAACCCGATTAAAAGAAGGCGAGAAAGAAACATCCATCAAAAAATCCTGCTAGGTTTGTGTTAGCCGACCTCGTTCATATCTTACTGAAGCCAAGCCGGGGTATGGAGGCCAAGCCACTGCTTGAGTGGGCTGCAGAGATGTGCGCCGCGACCCTTGAGGAAGCTCAACAACTCATTTTGAAAGTATGCTGCAGCATCGGGCACTTGACTGCATACATCACTAGGCTTCCGTATTGCCTCCCGTAGAGGGTGGAAGGAGCCCGTGAACTCCTCTGGACCGGCGGCAGTGCCGTACAGCGACTCTGCTCCTTGAGCACCCGCCGCAGGCGTGAAGCTCGTGTGGTCGTCAGGCTCTACGTCATCATAGAGCATACGGAGGCAGCTGGAGGCACTTGACACCCACGCAGTCGCGTCGGACTGCAGGGTCGCTGATTCGCAGAGGAGCCTCGAAAGCGCGACAACACATGTCTTCCGCTCCACATGACCGGTAATCTTTTGCATGCGAGGCAGCCAGACGTTGCCGAGGACTCGCATGAACAAGCCGCCCTCGATACTGTTGAGACGTGTCACCAAGTAATCCGCATCCCGGCGCTGAACCACCAAAATAGAGAGAAATAGGATGAGAATGCGCACATACTTGGGAGTGGAGGAGCTCTGCAAGCGATTCATCAAAACTTTGAGTATGGCGTCCATGTAGACATCCATCACGTCTGCCGGGTACGCGAGAAGCACCGACGTGAGAATGTTCAAGCCCTCGTTGTCGTAGTTCTTGAGACGCACTAGAATGTTGAATATGTTGAGGACCGGGTTGGTCAACCCGACCCGATGCACGTAGCCGGGGTACACCTCTATAAAGGCACAGAGTAGGCTCACTGGCGCGGGGATCTGCACACGAACCTCGTATAGCTGCGGCTGAGTGAGGGGAGGAAGGAGGGCCTGGTAGTTCTCGGCCGGGTTTTCAGACCACCGCTGCGCACCTTCGCTGGACCGGTACGTGCGCACCAGCTGGGCAAATACCTGAAGCACATATGGCACAAACTCGACAACGTTCTCGTGAAGCACGTGTGCAAAGCTCGGCCACAGCATACTCTCGAAATCGCTTCTCGCACCCGGCTGCAGCGCAACACACTTTGAGATTACCTCGAACATGCACTGACTGTACAGTGCGTTGGAGGGATTGCGAACTGCCTTGTACAGCGGCGTCTGAAGAGAGGCAATCACTTGTGTCGAGAAGGGAGCTACGAGTTTGGGAAACCGAAAACACAGGCTCATGAGGTACTGCATCAGGTACGGATTGGGCGTCTCCACCCCTTGAATGCGCACGCAAAGGCCTTCGAGAATGCCAAGTGAGTTTGCGGCGTAGACCGCCTCAAGCGCACTGGTGGCCTGTGGCTCGCTGACAGACAAAAAGCACTTGAGGGTATGAGCGGCGTACGCCATCACTACGGCGTCCCCAACCGCGAGATGGCGTGTCAGTGCTGGCACAAGAAAATCGTATGCAGTGACAGCGATGAGCTGACGGAAGGCTGCCACAACGAGCATACAGTCCGCTTTGACGATGCCAGGACTCTGCGCCGAAGCATCACACCTGATTTCCGGAAAGACATGACCTTCCAGAATTTGTGCAACGGGTATAATCTCGCTGAGCTGCTGCGCCGACACACCGCGCTGTGTGTTGACGAGCTGACCATCTACCACCAACACAAAACCTAAGTAGATCGCAGTATCTCTAGCTCTCCAGTCGCTGTCTGCAGTTCGAAGAAGTTCAGTCGTCACCTCAGCGAGCAGCGGGCGCGCGACTTCGGGCAGATAAAGGAGGAGGGAGCGCACCAACTCTACGGCAGCCCGGCGGCGTGTGTGAAAGTTGGATCCCTCCAGGTTTCGCTTAATGTACTCATCCGGATCGTATGTATATGTCTCCAGATCATCCTCTCGTAGGGCGAGGTTGGGAAGAATGATGAACTGGAGAATGAACTGCAATTTTTCCCTTGTGTTCAGGTGAGCACGAGTTGTGCCGCGGCACACGCTGCACATTAGCTCTAGGCAGCAAACCACCATATCATCCATGGAAGGATCGTTGCTCATTTGACTCGCCAACATGCCAACCACCACTTCAATGAACTGGGGTGCGAAATTCTCGAAGTCCTCGTCGAAGGAGTTGAGCCAATGTGTCATGCATGCAATCACGGCAGAGTTCATCTCGATCATTGCGCTAGACGACGCACCATACGAGCTAGACGGCGCCATTACCGCTGCGAGACATTGGTTGTACATACCTACAATTGAACCAATGCGCTGAATAAACTCATCGCCCAAGTCGAGTGACGTGATGTCTCGCAAACATTCCACCGCATCTGTGATGCCCTTGTACACCTCTGTTACGCTTGCACCAGGCGCCTCCGCCGTCGAAAGCAACGACTCCATGCTGCGAACCAGTGCAGGACAAAGTAATCTGTAGATGGTGCGCAGCTCATTGACAAGCATCTCTGTCAACTCGCCCTGATGACGGTACTTTCGCAAAATACTGTGCGACGTGGACAACGCAGCACGCAACTGACCCACATCAGTCCCGGACGTGAGCACCTTCACTATAAGTGATAAGGCGTCCGCCCACTCGGTGGGAAAGTCAACCTGAGCGATGAGCGCGACGGCCTCAGACAAATTCCGTTGCACTGCGCCCGATGAGCGAAGCATGCTCTCAATAATCGTTGCGCGCACACTTGCCTTGTCACAGTCCTGGATGCAGTGCTCCGCGGTGGAGGGATCCCAGCACTTCTTCACCATGTTCTTGAAGTTGATAGCAAAGAAGGCACCATGGGGAGTATCGCCAAGGGCCAGCTCCACGAGTAGCTGCGGCAACCCCCTTTGCTGATCGACTGAGTCTAGAAAATTGAGGAGCTCCTTCTCCGCCGGCGTGCGCACAGCTGGGTCCGGCGAAGATACCCGGCAAGCAATCTCTATGAGTCGCGCTCCGGTACTCTGGCCATCGGAGCTGATTGACTGCATTGTGAGACTAAGTAAAAAAGAGAAACAGATACGCCAGGTTCTCCCGACAAGGTTGCAGAGACACGCCAGTACCCAAGCACACAAAGAGGGAAGCAGAGTTGAAGAATTTCCTCTTTTTTCCCCTTCTCTATGATGCCCTGATTCACTACTGAACCAACAAAAGACACAAACACGCGATGAGGCAAGCTTTAATCCTACGGCCGCAGCAGGCCAAAAAAAAAAAAAGAAAGAGTGCGGGAGGGAGAGGGGGGGGGGGGACACGGTACTGAAACAAGAGAAAAGGGAAGATGAAGAGAGGTCTACACGGGTGTTTGTCGTCCACGTGTGCACTCCCCTGCACTCCTCGTGTGAAATTCGCTTGCGAGAAGATCCCTTGATGTCCTCGAGATATTCTGGTGAACAGCACCCGGTGAATTGATGTATAACTTTCACAGATTCTCACGCACTGACACACACACACACACACACACACAGGGAAAGAGAGAGCTATCTGAATCAAAGCGGACGTTGCCCTAGGACACTGCGTCCGCCGCGCCACTGCCTTGAGGACCTCTAAGAGAGGGGGTGAAGGTAATAGAGAAGTGAAACAAAACCCTCTAGAGAAGTGCCCTAGATAGAAAACAGACAAAAAAGGAGAGGGGGGGGGGGTTGAAGCAGCCGTCCCCGAGAGTGAAGCTTTGATAGAGGAGTGCAGAAAGGGAAGGGGGGGGGTATGAGGTGAGGCAGAGGTGGAAAGAAGTGGACGGCGAGAAGTGGACGGCAATAGCTGCAACGAAACGCGTTAGCCGAATCCATAGAAAAGTCTGAGCGCGTGCTGGCGTGTTCCTCACCACCACCGCACTCTGAGGGAGCTTGAATGCAGCAATCCCCACCACGCCTTCGAAATGTGGACTGCAATAGCCTTTTGTTGAGTGACCGCCGTACGAGGCGCATGTAAAGTCAAGCGTCACGGAACGCACTGCGCAGAGAGTGATGAAGCCCACATCTCATGAGAAAAAAAAAGGCAAACGGCGGTCAACAGCGGAGTGTTCGCCTCGTATGTCTTCCCTGGACCCTAAACCCCTTTAGGATCCACCTTCATAGAGGACCACTACCACTCCTCAGCACAAGGAGAAGTCGAGTTTCATTTTCGACGGCACGCTCGATGACGTACATCCTATGATTTTTTTTTCTCTTCAGCAGAAACAATAGTGCAAAAAATGAAAATGTTCGATGCGACTCCTGCGCAACACGCCCGCGCATTGTGAAATCAACCAGCCCCCGACCAAGTAAAAAAAAAAGGAGGAGGAGGAGGTATATATGAACAGAAGACTCACGGAAGAGAGAGGGGGAGGGGGGCGAAATAATACTAATAAAAACAATAACATATAGATAGTGATCAAGAAAAAAAAAAAACTGGAAGCCAACTGGGAGGAAGGGATAACATGAAAGAGAGTACCGGCGCACCTATCTCTACACGTACACACACATGGAGAGGGAACAGGGACATGTGAAAGAGCAAGCGATAAAATACGGGAAGAGAAGCAGAAGAAGCATCAAAGGGAACAAATAGTTGAAGCAAAGATCCTGTGGCTGCACCCACCACCTCTCACAGCGTACCAGAGTGGAAGGGAAAAAAGAACAAAGGGGAAAAGGAGGAGTAGGTAACAAACGCATGAAAAAAAAAGGAATGAGGACAGACGACTAGGCGTTTCTGCACCAAAAGGGAAACGACTCCGGGACAGAAAAAAAAGTGAAAAGTTAAAAAAAAAACACGGAAAGCGTCAAGCACTGCCACACCCCCACGTTTTGAGAACCGCCTTCCACCAGGCCTTTGCTACAATATTACCTGTGAGCAGACGCTGAGACGAAAGCGGACGCAGGATAAGTCGAGCTCAGAAGCCTGTGCCAAAACAGGTAGAAATGTGTCCAAGCACTCACGTTACAGTGTCGGGATCAAAGAACACCTACGCCCACTACCGACACCTCTTCCTCGCTACCACAAGCAGCTGGCATCTACACCCCTTATCATGTCCCCCAATTTAGCTTTACATCACCGTACTGCCAACCCGTTTGCTACATGGAAGATACCCCGCGGTCATCACACAATCAGGAAACATTTTTTTTTTTTGAAAGAGGCTCGGGCATACGAGAAGCCGTCTTGGGGAGTACGTTCATCCTATTGCGCAAAAATGCACACACCTCTCTGTCCTTCACTGCGCCGCTAGTCAACAACTTCCTTCGGTGGGATACGGCCTCAGCCGAGACAAACACAGAATGTTGTCTCGGCTGCTCTCTTGTTTTGTCTCGTGCGCTGCCGGTCACCTCGTGACGACAGTGTACACCTCAGCAGACGGTATGAAGGCCCACCACCCAATCTAGGGGTAGGTCAAGCCAACTCCCTATCTCCGCCTCCTGCACCTGTCGAAGACTGAGTCACACCTGGTGACAATCAGTTCACGTACCTCCACCATCACGCGGCCAGCTCGATCGATTGGTGATGATATCAGCCTTGAAGTGGCAAACGGCGTAGCTTTGGAGTGAGATGTAGGACTCCACGCGCTTGCCTCACGCAATATGACGGGATTGGGTGCCAGCGTGACTCGTAGCCCCTCTTTCTCTCCCTCCTCAGCACCGACTGCGTGCTGATGGTGTGGGGAGAAGAGTGCCTTGGTGCGCGCCAAGGGAGAAGACGCATCGCATTGTCATTGGCGTACTACGGGGTGATTGTCAATCGACGTGCGGAGGGGCAGTATGCAGGGTTTTTTATTTCCTTTTTTTTTGATAGGAAGCAGAGCTTGCTCTCAGCCAAGAGCGACGACAAGCGTGTAATGCGTACAAACCGACACGGGGCACCACGCAAAGAGGTGTGTGTGAGAGACGCTAGGGCCGCTAGTGGAAGTCGGCCTATTACCTTCAAGGTGAAGTTCACACATTGACAACCAAACATTTTATTTTTTTTCTCCTCTTTAAGGTTGCGGTGTGTCGTGTTTTCTCGGCTTTACTTTGCTTTATAGACGTTTTTTTTTCTGTTGCGCAGTGACGCGCATTATTGAAATCCGCAATGAATTTACGGCAGGGCAGCTCGGCGTAGGTGCACGGCCAGTGAGCGAGCGGGGGAGGGCGGGATGCATTCGCAGAGTGGCACGACGGAAGCTCTTTCCCCCCACTTCGGAAACACAAGACGTGCACAGCAAGAGGTTTGGTGGACCGAGGTAGACCTTAGGCACACATCACTGAGAAGTGTAGGGTTTTATCACCTCTATAACTTGGGGGCCGCACGAGCAGTGAGACAGATGAGGCCGGGCAAGGCGCGGCCCTCGAGAAGCTCCAGAAATGCACCGCCACCGGTACTCACGTGGGTTATGTACTCGTGATAGTTCTTCGTGGCGGCCGCCGTCTCACCTCCACCTACAAGGGACACGATCTGCTTATTCTCCTTGATGGACTCAGCAACAGCCCTAGTCCCTGTAGCGAAGTGCGAAAACTCGAAGACACCGAGAGGACCGTTCCAGATGAGCGTGCGAGCCTCAGCGACGGCCTTCTTTGCTTGCTCGATAGACTTGGGGCCGTAGTCTAGCCCCATGTACTCGGGCGGAATATCGGCATTGTTGGTGAAGAACGGTTCCTCGTCTTTGAACGCCTTCGCACAGCTGTGATCGATCGGCAAGATGAACCGAACTTTTCGGGCCTTGGCCAGATCCATCAAGTCTCGAGCGGTGGCATGAAGATCCACATCCCGACCTTTATCGCGCACCACCCGCTCCACCTTGCTCTTGCCCACAGTGTATCCTTGCGCTTCCAGGAAAGTGTATGCCATAGCACCGCCGACGATGACTGTGTGCGCGAAGTTAAAAATAGAGGCAAGGACGTTGATCTTGTCCGATACTTTGGAGCCACCAATAACAGCAACCAGTGGCTGCGCCGGGTTACGCATCACCATGCTAATCGCATTGATCTCCTTCTCAATCAGAAATCCTGTCACCCCAGCACCCAGAACACGGGGCACACCGGTCATACTAGCTGTCATGCGATGCACCGTACCGAATGCATCGCATACAAAAATGTCGCTGAAGGAAGCGAGCGCGGATGCCAACCGGTTCCGCTCGGCCGCCACCTTGCTGTCCTCACCTTTAAAAAAACGCAGATTCTCCAACAACATCACATCCCCGTTCTTCATTTTTTTTACCTCCTCGGCAGCCTTGAAGGCGTCCACGCAGAAGGATACCTCCTTCTCCAACACCTCTTGCAACCGAGGCAAAATACGCCTGAGGGATTGCTTCTCGTTGGGCTGCTTGGGGCGGCCCAGGTGAGACCCGATCACCACTCGCCCTCCGTCCGCAAGGATCTTCCGAATGGTTGGCACTGCTGCACGGATACGACTGTCGTCACGGATGGCCCCGGTCTCGCGATCGAACGGGACGTTGAAGTCCACACGCAAAAACACTGTGCGGTTTTTGAAGTTCAGGTCAGAAACGGAGAGCTTAGGAGTGAGGGCGGCACGTATGTTCATATGTACCCCGAACTCGTACACGCGAGGGAGACGAATAGGTAAAATTGTCCATGCAACCATGGTGGCGTGGGGGTCACGTGTTGTTTGAATCACCACGGGTACATCCGTTGAGTTTGCGAGACGTGCCATGAGGGTAACGGTGTTGTCTTGCACATCAAGGGGGTGAGTAGGGACTAGAAAAGTGATGCTTTTACCTTTTACATCATCGGCAGTCCAACCGAAGAAGCTTGCAGCGGGATCGTTCATGCCGGTGATGACCATATCATTGTCGCCAATCACCACCATGTCGCGCAGCGACCGGAAAATCATGGAAATCTTCGACTCCTGGTACATGGAGCCTCGAGCCTACTGGCGAAGGTGGAGAAACAGCAGACTTGTCGGTAAGAAGACTTTCGAGGAAGAAAGTCAAAAGAGATAGCGACAGCGTTGTGTGTGTGTGTGTGTGTGTGTGTATAGAGGGGGGGGCTGCGCTTTCGCTCGCTGGCCCGGCTGTGAGTCACAGCCTTTAGGTGTACGGGGCTAGAACTAAAAAATTTTGATTTCAAAAACTATTTCGCACTGAAAAAGGTTTCCACTGGGAGTGAAAAAATATCAGCGCAGCGCTGAATGTAGGACACCACCAACAGGTGAGATGCACAGCTCAAATTCACATGAAAGAAAAAAAAGCGAAAGAGGTTGACGGCGGCAATGCAAGCTAACTCGGAAAAATATGTTTCCTGTGCGTGATGAATACAACGGTTTCCATAAATATATATGTATTTATAAACATACACTTATTGTCCGCCTAGGAGGGCGAGAGGGGGGGGTCACGACTGCGAGCGGCTAGTATCACCCCTGCTGCTACGATCGTCACTACGACCAGCTCATTGAATCACAGGTGTCCATGAGAAACGAGTGAAAATTTTAAGGAGCGACGGTCAGACAACCGCTGCAAGCGAAGACAAGTATTACATGAACCACCATTCTTGATTTGCAATGAGACATTTCAGACCCACTATTTTCTGCGTATTCTTCCTTTCCAGGAGAACAACTCCGTTGAGCATTTTGCCGCTGCAATTACATTCGCCACGCCCGCTACCGCTTCACGACTGCTCCTTTCCACCTCCACACCGCGACTTTCTTCACCCTTCCTGCGAGAAAAGACACGTCTGGCTGCGGGACGGGAAAAAAACACGCTCAATTAGTCGCTGTAACAGCTTTATACAATATATACGAACATGAAATCAACGATCGAGAAAAACAAATTGCGGGCATGGACGTATTTCTGTTTTGTGGAGGGAGGGAGAGTGGAAGGAGAAGGTCAGAGAGGTAGGTAGACTGTATTCTCTGAGCCCATGACACGAGTTCCGCTTAGCTGTTGCGAATCACATTCTCCCATCGGGTCTCGTCAGTACAGTGCGCTCCCTCCCTCACAACCTGCACAGCAACAGCAGGAGACCGAAACCACACTCGGTGGCGGACAGTAGACAGTTGGTTCTGCCCCCACCCACACACACACACGAAGGGTGTACCCTCCGTTGAAGCCACTTTCCCTCCCCCCTACCCTACCCTCCCCCCACGCAAAAAAAAAAAAAGAGGGTGAGGGGGGCTGATGCCAACTGGAGGTGGGAAGGAAGACAAAGTACGCGAACATCAAAAGGAGAAATAAAACCGAGTGCGAGTAGAAGTGTTCCGCGTTTGGGTGTGTGTGTGTGTGTGTGTACATATGTTGCACACTGGTGCGTCTGTGCGGATAGCTGCTTTTCGGGGCAAGACGCAGGTACCTTTTTCTTTCCTCTTTAGGTGCCTTCATCTCGAATTAAATTATTCCAGCAGACTGAAGTAGTAGACAAAAATCACCGCACACACACAAGCACACGCTAGAAAAAAAAAAGAGTGTGGGAACCACAGGTGAGATCGAACATGGCGCGTCTAGAATGAATGCCCCGGAACAAGGCGAGGAGAAAAGAGGGAATCGAAAGGAGTGTGGGACTACGCTGTGCCTTCTGTCCATGTTAAGAGACAGCGACCGCGTATGTATGTTTGTCTGTGGAGGGGGAGACTAAGAAAGGTGTTGGGGGGGGAAGCCGAGAGATGGTCCCTCATCGTCTCATTACAAAACAGCAGAAAAAGTACAGTGGCATATTAAACGCCTCCCCCCCCCCCTTAACGAGCGATTTTTGAAACGAAGGGGAAAAAAAAGAGAGGTGGGTAGGACAGCAATATCGGCAACAGCAGAGGAATCATCAGGGAATGGAACACCAAAAAAAAAAAAAGTCGGACATTGTCTTTGGCGGCATATTTTAAAGGGAAAGAAGGATAGGCACGTGAAAAGGAAAAATGGGGGAAGGACACAAACATAATTTTTTTTTTTTAAGCTGTTAGAGGATAAACGATGCCTCCTGTTACTGCATGAGGAAAATTCGAATGAGGGGGAAAGTGCGTTGATGTTCAAGTCGATTAGGGCTTCATATAAAACAGGAACAGAAGCAGCAAGCAATTCGATTACAAATAAAGGGAGAGAATGAAATCAGGGAGAAACGCAAGCGACAAGACGCGTCCACAGAGATGCGAATTCATACACACATACAGATGGCTTATATTCGTGCCTTCAGGGAACGAAAGAAGTGTTACGAAAAGGGGAAGATAAAAGAGAAGGGTCAACGATACATCGTCGCAGTCCCAGCTCACAGACTTACAGGAACGCTGCTCAAGTGAAAAAGAGCTCTAAAACAGAAAGTCAAACTCATATACAAAAAAAAACCCGTAAACAAGAAGGTAGAAAAAAGACAGGCAGAATATTTTGAACGTGCGGTGCCTCACCAAATCACAGGAAGAAAAGTCGGGGTGTTGCAGACCACCGTCAGAACGATGTGCAGCATGAAAAGAGAGCAGAGCAGCATCAACAGCATCATATGCACCCAAGACGTCCTCTCGGCCCTCGCCCAACTCTCAAAAAGGCCCTCTTTCACAGCAATAAAAAAAATAATAACTCATCTGGTATCCCACGCCAGGCGCACTCGGGGAGGGGGGGGGGGCTCGAGCTGCTTGGAAATCCATACGGAAGTATTCTATGCGTCTCACGCCATCATACGACGACGCAGCACACATATACATGTATTTATGTATACGAGCAGACGTGAGCGTATCCCCACCGTCTGTCGCCAAAGCACCCCTGCCCGTGTTGCGTCATCGAAAGAGGCGGTAGCAGTAGGAAAGCCCGACCCCACGCTGCCTGGCTCGATGAGAAGCACAAAATAATCTGAAGAACAGAGGCGCAACTGGAGAGGCGCTCAATTCGGGTCGCAGGGAGCACGTCCACCCAGCCATCCTCCGTCTCCCAACGTGGTCCTTCGCGGCGCACCTACCAAAGCGTGGAAGAAGCGGTTCGAAAAAAAAAAAATCGCATCATGTTTCCAATATTCCATCCTTCTATAGTTTTGTATATATATATATATGTATGCATGCTTATACGCAATCCTGTATGGATCCATGAACACGACCTACGTGCGTCTGTACATACATTCACACACACACACACACAAACGTACATTTATGACGACGAGAGACAAGGGAGGGGAAAAAAGGAAGAGAGGGATTTTACAAAAAAATTCTGTACACACTCATATGGGTTAAAGAAATAAGGATACACACACACAAAAAAAAAAACAGACCAAATGAGAATTTACAGCTATACACAGGCATGTGCAGCCTGCAACGACGCTAATATCCAGAAAAATTGCAAAACCACAGAGCACCGATAAAAACAGACCAGCAAAAAAATGAAACCTGAAAATTCCTGTCGCCTTCCCCCAGCGTGCACAAATATAAAAGACAACGATAAAAATAAAAATCGAAAAGAAAAAAGTGAGGGAGAGTAGAGAGGAGGAAACGAGGGAAAGGCTACAGGGGGGGGGGTTACGAAAAAATGACAAACCTTCATGTACAAGAACTGGTTGGGAATGCAGACGCAAGCACGTCCGTAAAAAAAAAAAAACGCTGACACAAGGAAAACAAAAGAGGGACCACAAAAATAATATACACCCACACACGCCACTTGGCATTCTTATTACCTACCCGGCTACAACGACACTTGCTATGCATACAACTCTCGCTTTCACCGAAGACTCAATGAAAGCGTCGACACCGCGCCTTTGGGAAAAACTGCTTCTTCGTCTCGAAAATACGTCAATCGACACGTCAAAGCGCAACAGAAAAAGGCAGGGGACGAGGGGAACTCGCAGACGGGCACCACCACCACCACCACTACTCCCAGCGCCTTTTTTTTTCTTTGGAGTTTCAGAAGAAATTCAGTAAACTAAAATGGAAGGGAAATGGATTGCGGGAACGAAATAATGAGACGGTAAAATAGAGGAGAAAGGCAAAGGAGCGGTTAGCTGCGGCGCGCGCGAGAAAAGCTGAGCGAAAGTACGTGACTCAAACGGTGACAAAACATTATTTTTTTTTTTTCAGACTGACAGAAAAAAGAAGAATGGGAAATTAAATCGCGCAGCAGTGGTGAGACAACACATATTGTGTTGTTACTATCTTCACCTTCCCCCCATCCCCCTTACAATGAGAAAAGGAAGGAAGCAAGCAAAAAAAAAAAAATCCTCAAGAACGTAGACGACACAAACAGCAATTCCACCCGCCCTTTCGCTATATCTTCTCTTCTCTGATGTTAGTTGAAAAGTTTTGTGAACAATTGTTTTTCTTGTTTTAAGGGGGAAAGGAACGTCGCACGCGGGATCTTTCCTTTATTCTCAACAAAAACACGTGAAAGCGCGGTGTGGGGCCTCGATCTGCTCAGCCTACACACGCAAGGATACACACATACAAACACATGACAAGCCTCTTCAATGAACAGCTGCAACGAAATGAGAAAAAAATCTGTCAAGGCAGACTTACGCTACACAATACACGAAGGCGTGCGGGATTACAACGAAGCGCACACGATAGATGCCAGAAATACTCGAAAAGGCAGAGAAATCAGCGACCACAAAAAAAAAATGAATTAAACTCGGGAGAAAAAATGCGCAGAAATAATAAACGAAAACAGGGGGGGCCGAGAGAGACATCTTGCACACGCAAAACCTCTTTTCTTCTTTCATAAAAGAAAAGGGGGAAAAACCTCTGCATTTCGTCCGTTCGCATCCCCCCCCCCAAGGGGATTGGACTCCCAGCATCAGCTTCCGACATGATAGCGTACATCCAAAAATAATAAGAATAATAAAATCGAATATACACGGCAATCAGACACGCAGACACTCCAGTACAGGAATGAAAAGGGACATAAATACGTTCGAGTGAAGGCAGGGCATAATGAGGGGAGGGCTCAGCCAACAAGGAAAGAAGAATGTCATGCTTTTTTTTTTTTGATGGAGGAAGAGCTCATCATCTCGTCATTCGGGGGAAAGAAAGTGCATTATTGTAAATATATATGACGGCATGCAGTCACAGTCTGTTGACTGTCGTTGTTGCTCCACAGCTACACGCCAGTCACGGTCGACGGCGCGAGCCCTGAATCCCCATCACCCCTGCGTGCCTTGTCTTCCAGCAACGACAATGACGACACTCTGCTTGGGCGTGAGGAGGGGGTTGTCTCTTTCCGGCACTCGTCGAGAGCGTGGGTGGAGGAACGGCGTGCCTGAGTGGCCTGCTCGCGTGATGTGCGGCACCGCTTTGGGTCTTTCGCAGGTGAGTGCGTAACTCAGATGATCTGTCGCTCTGGGGGAAGAGGGAGGTCAGAGAGGTAGGTAGACTGTATTCTCTGAGCCCATGACACGAGTTCCGCTTAGCTGTTCCGAATCACATTCTCCCATCGGGTCTCGTCAGTACAGTGCGCTCCCTCCCTCACAACCTGCACAGCATCAGCAGGAGACCGAAACCACACTCGGTGGCGGACAGTAGACAGTTGGTTCTGCCTCCCCCCAACACACACACACGAAGGGTGTACCCTCCGTTGAAGCCACTTTCCCTCCCCCCCTACCCTACCCTCCCCCCACGACAAAAAAAAAACGAGG
>CM007314.1:1287849-1314155 GCA_000333855.2 Endotrypanum monterogeii | reverse complement strand
CGGACGAGTAGACAGTTGGTTCGTGCTCCCCCACCCACACACACACACGAAGGGTGTACCCTCCGTTGAAGCCACTTTCCCTCCCCCCTACCCTACCCTCCCCCCACGCAAAAAAAAAAAAAGAGGGTGAGGGGGGGCTGATGCCAACTGGAGGTGGGAAGGAAGACAAAGTACGCGAACATCAAAAGGAGAAATAAAACCGAGTAAATATTCAAACAAGCCAAGACGCCAGGGAACCAAAGGCAGTGTTAGGTATGTATGGGGGGTGAAGCAAAAAAAAAAACGTAGCACCACCACCACCACCAACCATATAGATTCATGAGAAGCGCACCAAGACAAAAAAATAAAAAGACCAACCACATTGACATATCTCGAAAACGTAGTTACTGGACGTGGTGATGCAACAACAAAGAGAGTAAGGAGGGGAGGGGAGGGGGGGTCCCACACTACGGACACACCACACAAAAAAGTAAGCGCGCCGAGGAAAGAACAAACACAAAAAAAAACGCACCACAGGGAAAAGCAGCCGACACACACAAAAAAAAAAGAAAAGCGCACAGAAATACAGAGAAAAAAAAGGAAGAAGGTGGAGAGGCGCGGAATAAGCAGGAAAGAAAGTGAATGAAAGAAGTCCACCAGACAAACAAACAAACAAACGCAGACGAGCAACAAAAATAGTGAGCGTCGACAAAGACGCTTACGCACATCAAAGAGAGTGAGCGAAATAAATGGCAAAGGCGTGATAGGAGAGGCGGAAAGTGGGGGGGCAGCGAGACACCCTATGAGTCATTCACTTTTGAAAACGTATACATGCACACAGAAACAAGCGTCACAAATTCTTTCTTAATTAGATGTAGACAAAGTGATACAAATACGACAAGACACGGAGGTGGATACAAACAAAAATGTATGTACGAAGTAGAGAAAAAGGGAGAGATCACTGAAGACGGAGGGGAGGGCAAGGAAGTGTTTACACTTGAGTGGTGAGATGGGGCCAAGTATTAACATTATCCCTCGCCCCTCTATTGAGCTGTACCCTCATTCCAGCAAAACACTGTCAGATGTTTGTCTCCATGAATTTGCAAAAGGTGAGGGGAGGAATCAGAAGCATAACGATGCAAGAAACAATGTTGACAGGCATTGAATGAGCAAATGTTTTGTTCTTTTTGTTCCCGCCCACACGTAGGCGCACACACATGGGGTTGTTACATGGACTCACCTCTTCACTTGTTCCAATCCCGCCCCTCGGTCCTCTCGCTCATTACCACTCTGTAGTCTCCATTAAACACACACACAACAGTCAACAGCAACAAGAGGTGTTAATGACCAGAGAATACATACGGAATATTCTCGAGGAAAAAAAAAAAGAAACACGCCACAAAAAAAAAAAGAGAAAAAACTTCAAAGCACAACAACTACATCGCCCCTGCCCCCTGCCGAGAGACCGATACATCATACACGCACATTATGTAGTCGCTTTGATGGATGCACCTCGTCGAATCAGAACGCATGAAGTCACAGAAAATTCAGTCAGGAAAAAAATGCAATCGCACGCGCACGCACAACGCCCTCCGGTAAGGGGATGAGCTGTCGGGGACGTGAGGTGGTACCGAGCGGCGAAGATAAATTGAAAGGGAAAAGCAGTGCAGCTCGGGGAGAAATCATTATTCGTTTTCAAGCTCGAGAGAAAAAAAAAAAGCCACAACGGGTGGAAAGGAAGGGGGGTCACCACAAAAAAAAAGACGAAACATAGGAGTACAATCAGATGAACAAAGCGATATACACGAGCCAAGGAAAACACAGAACAGCTCACCGCCCCTACCCTTACCAACAGACACAAAAATGCAGCTTGCAAACACAACAACTAAATACGATCTACAAAGAGGCACAAATGAAGAAGAAGAGAAAATTTTGGATGTGAGGGAAAAGAAGTTAGGGAAAGAACGACGCTTGCACAAACGCATAAGCAGAGAACAAACACACAGAAAGAAGGGGAAACATACACGAAAGTCCAGTCGAAAAAAGAAAAGAGATGACAGCGCGCAAAGTGCTGCCAGCTAAGAAAAAACGCCCTATACCAGACAGTGCAATAAAATGGGTGGGGGAGGCGGAGAGAGCGCATACTCGCTCCATGATCGGAGTATGACAAGAAAACAGGCATACATGCACACACAGAGACAGGCATACACGCATAGATCCGGGTACATACAGTAAAATGAAGAAGAAAAAGCGGGGGTCGATGTGCGGAGCGAAAAGGTCCAGATGATTAGTTTCAATCTCTACCGCTCCATCTAGTAAATAATACAAGTGGAGGGAATTACCAGCAAGAGTCATAACGTGAAGTATGCATACACTGCTCCCACGAATTCCTTCCGTCGTGTATCGCAACTCTTTTAAAGAAGAGCTTCTGTTGGTGTATGGAAATCAAAAGGGGCTAAAGGAAATGCAGGAGCAAGGACTCCAAGAAAAAGAGAGGAAAGAAAGAGTAGAAAAAAAAAAAAAAACGCTGGAAAGGGGGAGGGATTTGCGGGGGATATTAAGACAAATGAAAATGGGAAAATACAGATCCTATAAGATGAGGAATGCAAATTCAGTCAGAGCACTGACGCCAATCATGCACTACGTCTCTCCTCAAGCTTCACACCCAGGAAGCATGTTTTTTTTTTTTTTACTTGCTCAGGAATACACAGACACCAGTAAGCTCAATTGCAGACTTCTTTCAATGGGAGGGGGGAACTAGCCCCGTGCTCGGGCGCAGACGCATACATACAAAGCCCTGCGGACCAGCTTCACACACAGAGAGAGAGAGAGATACACACACGTCCCTCTCTTCGCGTAGGCATTCATTTTCTATGGTGAACAAAAAGGAGACTGTGAAATATGCTGGTCGCGACATTGTGGAGTCGAGGAGCGTGACAGCGCGTGGCGTTTGGGCTGTTTTCACTACACTGCTTCCCTCCACCCACACCCACACACAACTCTGAACAGCCATCCTGCTGCACAGACATATACCGCATGATAACCCTCTGTCCCCAGTGGAACTCAACAAGATGATAGATAAGACTCAAAGAGGCAAGCTTACAGCATCGACGGACGTCTATACCCACCTCCGAATGCAGGTGTGTGGGGATAGGAAGGGAGAAATAGAGCAGCCCTTCCTTTTTTTTCCCAGCCTTGTTAACGAGGGAAGAGAGAGGAGGGGAGGGATACATAGAACACCACAACAGCGTCTCAAGTGACTGACACAGAAAGAAACATATTCGTCGATCGGCACGGCCCCAGCTGATACGCAACTTCCAAGTGGACAACGCGCACACACCGAGAATTACATAACAGGGAGTGGATGAAGTGATGAAACAAAAACTGGGCGGCGCACGCTGACAATAGAAAAGGCAAACCCTAAGTAAAAGACTTGAGATATATATAAATATAAACACAAAGTTTTAGTTTTTTTGTTTTTGAAAGACGACACAGACCTAAGGAAACAGCACGTCAACAACAGTCGACAAAAAAAAAAATGAGAGCGCACATCTAAAATCCATCACACAAGAGACCGTCTTGTCACTATCAGAAAACGCCGAGAAACAAAACTTTAACACAAAGCGAAGGAAGAGAACAATAATAATAATATGATAAAGAAAGGGGGGAAACCGCACACAAACACAGCAGGCCGTGATACGTGAGGCCGTATCAGGAATCTTTTTGATTTTAAACACCATCATGTAAACATGAGCCAGAAGAGAAAAGAACATCCCACTTTTACGAATCTATGAGCATAAGACTAGACACACACATTTACATATATATATATATATATATATGTATGATATTTAGTTTGTAGAAACACGTTGTGGCGCCAGTCATGGGGCAGATGAATGCACAATCATAGGCAAAAGAACACACACAGATATGCTGGAGAAAGGATCTGCGTTTACAAGTTTTTTTTTTTTTTGGGGGGGGGGGTAGGCGGGGGAGTAGAGTTGAGAGGACGCAGAGGGGCAAGGGTGTGTGTGTGCAGTTCGGGAGGGAGAGGGGACCCACTCTCACCTCCCTGACACACGCATCGCGCAGACAGCAGAAAAAAAAAAGTTCATCCCGGAGCGGCAAGGTACACATCAAGAATATTTGTTTGTGAAGGCTGAAAAACAACCGATTTCGCAAGCTTGAAAAACGCCGAAAGACTCTAAGCCGGAAGCGGTTGATGGTTGGACATGGTGGATGATAGTCGTCAAACTACATGAAGAAGCGGAAGCAAAACACCCGAGTCACAGGGATAGAGAAATGACATACAAAAAAAGTCGACTGGTATGATATGTTCCGGCAGGCCAAAAAAATTATTGAACATCACTGTCTGTGCTCATCCATCCCGCCCGCTGCCCCATCCCAACTGAGCCTAGCTGCGAAGACGCTTCTACCCATGACATCAACACCTACCCTTGTGCAGTGAATTATTCTCTCAAAAACTGTGCGCGAAGGAGTGAGCCATTTATCCGTTATCGGCCAGAAACAGCACCGCCTGAAAACGTGGCTGTTTGCAGAAAGGTAAAAATGCCATCACCCTTGACGAGAATCAAACGAGGAGCCTCGCCTTCGCTACACGCAGTGGCTTGGGGAAGCGCTTGCGCCGGAACCATGCACAACACTGCCCCCTTCGCCGTCTGGAAGCCCTGTAGTGGCGTCTGTGATGGGCAAGAAAGGAGGGTGTATGTGGGGCGGGAAGCGGGCATTGGCTCGGATACTAGGACCCTGGTGGCTGCAGAAGCAGTTGGAGTGGAGGCAGGGACAGCGTAAGCGAGTGTGTAGCCCAATGGTAACTGAGCAGGCGCAGCGACAGCCTCGCGCGGTGGGGTAGAGTTCACAGCCACGCGAGAGGTATTCACCGCGTACATTGACGGCTGCTGCTGTTGCCTCTGATATGTTACCTGTTGCAGCTGTTTGCGCTGTTGAGCAAGCTGCGCCTCATGCTCCAGACGAAGCTGTTGGGCCTGCTCCACTGCCTGCTTTTGCTGCGAACGAGGAACGGGCGGCATGACCCGAGTGTGAGTGGCAGGTGACGTCGAATCCACCGACGCAACAGGTGCAGCAGCACTGCCCTGAGTCAAGTGAGTCTTGGGTACTGCAGCACCGCGATGTTCGGAGCTACTCGCAGGGCCCTCCCAACTGCGGGGCAGGGGAGCTTCTAGGCGCTTTTTCGGTGTCCCTGTGTGGACGCTCCCGTGAGCGGGGGCGGGAATTACCACGCTAGCCGCTCCTGAGGTGGGAACAGAAAAAGATGAGCGCCGAGGGGCAGCGTCAGTGGAGGTCGAAATCGCAGTGTACCGCGGTAATGCCGCTTTAGGTGGAGAAGGAGCGGCAGGGGGCGTTCGATCATTACCACGATGCGCAAACGCAACGTTGCTTGGCTGTGGTGTACCGGTGGTCGACGTCTTCGCGGAAGTGGTGGCTGCAGCGGCGCGCTGTGTACTAACAAAAGAGGCCAGAGCAGCTATAGTCGTCGAGCCAGAGCCACTGAAGGACTGCGTGAAGGTCATGGTGCGCGCCGCGGTGACGGAATGTGCGGGGGTCGCAACTGTGGGGTGCGCCTCTGTAGTGACAATCTGTTTCAAGTGATTTGGAGCTAATTCGGCGGACGTACACACCGTGCTACGCGGCCGCGGTGGCGAGTAGTGCTGCGTGTGCTGCTGCGGGAAAGCTGGCTTCGTCTTTTGCAATTGCTGTGCCTGCCACTGGGCCTCTACCTGCTGAGAATTGAGCATCAACATCGGCGAAACCTCTTGGCCCACGCGAGGCACGGCCGCCGACCTGCTTTGGGGAAACCTGGACGCTCGGAAACCCGTCTGGGAGGCCGCACCTCGCTGCGATTGCACCGAGGTGGAGGTTGCCTCTGAGTTACCGAGAGAGGAGGCACCGGCACTGTCCCCACCACCCAACTCCTTTGTATCAACGCTGAGAGATGTGCCCGTCGTCACATATCCGGAAGAAGGAGATGCAAGGGTCGACAAGCCGTCGGCACTGCTGGACGCGGTTGGATCATCACACCGACCACCGAAGCTGTGCGAAGACGGCAACGCCGCCGTCACAGACGCCGCTGATTTATAGTTTGCCACGTTGCCACTGATAAAAAAGCCACCCGATACATCCACGCCTTTTGGAGCCACCTGTACCAGCTCATGGGAGAAAGGACACCGCCCCCCCTTGCTACAGCCACCCATGGCAAAGAAAGTACAAATGGGGCGCTGGGCAGCATCCTCGTGTCTATGCCACGCACGCGCCGGCATCGGAGGGCTTGCATGGTCGATGGTGCGCATCCTGTTGCAAGCCAAACAAATGGTGTTGTGGATAGCCGATGGGGATGTCTGCCACCCCGATACACTGGCGCTCTGGTGTTAACCTTCTCAATGCGTGCGCTTCCCCCCCCCCTGGAGGGAGAAGAGAGAGGGCGAGAAGAATTGAGGGAAAGTAGAAGTTCGATCACCAAAAAGTGGTGCCGAGACAACTCCTTAGATGTGACCGTATCAGGAAACAGCGGAATGGGGGGGAGGGAGGGGGTATGCCTCACACTAGAGAAAGAAAGAGAGGTGCAGCAGCGTGGCTTCCTGTCTTGGAGTCAAATGTGGAAGAAGAAGAGGCACAGGAAGCGGTACGCGCACAGTGGTCCGGCAATAAAAAAGAACGGAAAAAGTGTGAACACACCTCAGAGAACCGAAGGCGTACGCTTACACGCGCACCTTGGACACAGCGAGAAACAAATGGGAAAAATATATACGATGCTTGAGTCTCAACTGACACACGCACACACACATGGACACAGATGTAAACACAGGGGGACAAAACGCAAAGCAGAGATACAATCAAAGCAGAAAGTCGCAAGACAAAAAAAAATGAGCAAATGCTGCCGAGAGGGGAGGCGGGTGTGGGGGCAGCACGCCGGTCAGATAAGAGGAGCTAAATAAGAGAAGATCAAAATGATGTAGCCCAGCAGAATGGCCCTCACCGAAGTAAATGAGTGGAAGTGGGTGGAATATATATATATATATATATATATATATACATATATATATATGCAATCGAGGTAAATTTTTAAAAAGCGACGCAGTGAAAAAAAAAAGAGTAGGGAGTGTTGTGGCCTTGGAGCGGTGCACGAAAAAGCGAGGCACACACACACTCACAGACGCCAACAAGCGTCAACTAGCTCTTGATTTTTTTTGGATTTTTTTTTCGTGCGTGCGTGCGTGCGTGTGTGTGTGTGTGTGTGTAGTGATTTGAATTGTATGATGGCAGATGACACCAGAAAACGGGAAAAGACGCACACGCCGACAATGATGAGAAGTGTATGAAAAAATGAAAGAAGGAAACAATAGGAAAGGGGGAAAAGGAAGAAAAAAAAAAGATGCAAAATATGACCGAGCTACAAAAGGTGATCCAAAGGGCGAAAAAGGGGGGGGCAGAAAGAGAGGAAGATGGTGTGAGAAAAATTAAATAAAAAACATCCAAAGCAGCAGCAAACGACTATGTGAGGTAACTAATCACGCAAAAACACGTGCAGTCAGTAGTAGAAGCAACAGACTAGGGGGGGAAAAGGCACCGTGTGTGTGCGTGTATCTGTGTGCTTAGCGGGGTATGAAGCGCAGGCGCGTAACACCCACCTGGTGAAAACAAAATGTAGAGATGAAGCGGTTGAAAAAGATGAGTGAAAGACATGAAGTGTGCGACAGGAAAGAAAGAGTCGGATGGGTAACCATGTCGTAAGCTGACATGTACTGACTGTTTCCTTGAGGAGGATTATTTCTGACCTCTTAGGAATACCTGGGCTGTCAAGTAGATGTTCGAGCTCGCCAGGCACACAGAGACACGCACACACGCCGATGGGCTACCTCGGTGCAGCCAGAATTCGAGACAGAGAGAGACAGCGAGAATAGTTCGCGCTGAAAAGGATCAGCAGAACTGGCTCCCGCATCTTGAGAACAAAACGACTTTTCTTTGTAGGAGATTCCTTCCGGCACCAGCCGCTCCACTCATTGTCGGATTTATTCGCTACTAGATGTTTTCGTCATTTTTTTTTTCTTTCGGAAAACTGTGCAGCGCTGCTCTCGTGTAAACGACTACACCACCACTCCTTCCCCTCGCCCGCTCTCTTTGATGCGCAGATGTCCGCTCACCCTCCCCATGACTGGGCCTTCAAAGGAGCTGCACAAACGAACGAGCGAACAAACATACACGACACAACTAAGTAATATACAATTGACATGTATATATATATATATATATATATGTGTGTGCATGAAGATGACATGGTAGGGGAGTGTAGGGAAGGGAACACTGAAGCCGCCGATACAAGCTGAGGAAGAAGAGGAGCGGAAGGGGTTCATCACGTAGAGAGGATGTAGAGGAACTGTGTTGAGGAAAGCAAACAAAGCAGCACTTCTTCAGAGACAGATTGAAAAATTGAAGGAGGGAACTAAAACCCCACCGATCAAACAGAAGAGAAGCACCTTCGCACAGAAAACAACGAGTCGAGAGACGTATATGCACTCACACACACGGGGTTGGCGGCAGCGAGGGGTACAAAAAAAAAAAAAGGATGTCACTGAATGCCCCAGCGAAAACGAGAGACTCCCTGCCCTCACCCCCTCCCACACACACAGACCTCACATCATTCAACCTAGACCATCAAAAAAAAAAAAAGAGACAAAGCAAAAGAGTGTCAATTCAGTGGCTACGAGGTCACCATCAACAGCGAAAGTAGAACCCGTGACCACCCACCTGCACACTCCCTAACGTACATCCGCATACGCACACAGAAAGAAAGACAAGCATAAAACAGGATTGAGAATTGATCGATAGTCTTCACATCCATATAGATGGTGCACGAACGAAAAAAAAAAACTATCATTCCGAGCTGGTTTCTTTTTCATAACATTGTGCTAACGGGAGGGATCGAAATTCAAGGGGTAGACGCTGAGACGCACTGAACGACGTGGAGAATGGAGGTCAGTAAGCTCAGAAGAAAGAAAAACGCACGGTTCCATTTTGCGTGTGAAAAAAAAAAAAGAAAAGAGGGGGCCCGATGAGCGAAAGTAAAAGGTGGTGAAATCTTGATCAGCTAACAGAGGGGTGATGAAACTATACATAGGCAGTAGTAAAAAAAAAAACAAAAATAAAAACAAAAACAAAAGGGAGTGAAGCACATAAGATCACCACGGGCACATCCAAACGTAACAAATCATCGAGCAGGTCATCTTGAGATGCACACGTGTAAACAGAATACAAACCTGGAGACGCAAGCACACTTGTGGGGTCTGGTTGATGCTTCCTTGTAGGGCCCCCCTTAAGCGCAGCACTTGTGACTAATAGCGGAAACAAAAAAAACGAAAAGGGATGGGGAGAAAACAGATCACAACGTCTGCGACAGCAATAATGATATAGGTATCGCGACTCACAGACGGGCCCTCTGCAGCATCAGAATACAAAACTCGTTGAAGAAAATTTTGTTCGACTGTTTGGAGTAGCGGCTGAAGCGCATATCGACCTCTATCGGCGAAGGGTCCAGCCCGTAATTTTCCATATTCATGTATATTTGTTTGAAAGACTCTCGGTCCAGGTAGCCTTTATGCTCGACATCGTACTGATCGAATTGCTGCCTCAGCTCCTCATTGAGCACGGTTCTGTTGGAGCTGAGCGTGTACCGTCCGTGAAGTCTGGAGGATTTCTCCGCTTTTCCGCTCCGGACTCCAGGTGCAGGAGATATCACCGCCGCGCCGTACTTGAGCTTTGGATGCTTGGAGACGTAGGGCACAACATCGGCGTTGCCAACCTGACTCGGGGTAGCTGCGGTCTGCTGCTCGGAATCTGCAGCGAGTGGACATGGCGTAGGGTTTGGTGGTGAGCTCAGCAGCACCTCCGCCCGCGGCGTCGGCATGCGCACTGTTGGTTCTGGTACCTCTACAGCGGAGGCCGCCACCACTGCGCGCGATCGGCCAAGGACTCGTGCTGATGATCCTATCACTGCTGGTTTGCTTCCGCTCCCTTCCCCTGCTCCCGCGTATTGACAATCGCTCCCCTTCGCCTCCTCCACATCCTCGAAATGTACACTGGAGCTCCAACTAAGGCATCCGTCGCCCCGGCGCACCACGAAATGCTGGAGCGCGTACTGGAACATTTCTTCCCCCCGGACTGGGTCGTCGTCGTAGAGCCCAGTGATACCGGTGCGCAACTCGCTCTCCGTGAAGTCATCGTCTGGTTTCTTGCTCGCGTAGAGGTAGCCTAACGCCTTACCGATACGTTTGAGATCTGTATCCGTGGCAGTGATGATACGGGTGCCCGGAGGCACATGATTACCATCAGAGCGAGCAGAGTTATGGAGACGAGGGAAGTTCGAAGTCTTTGCCGCATCGGGAGACAAGAGCCCGGGGCCCTCGACAAAGCTGCGGATGAACTCCTCCAGGTTTAACTTGCCACTATTACCTGTCTCGGCCCCGACAACGATGGCCGTCATGATGGAAGTCAACATTCCCTCGCCCCAACCGGGAAAGGCGTCGTGAAAAAGAGTTTTGAGCATGCTCACCAGCTCGGAGCGCACCACCATCCCGTCCCCGTCGCTGTCGAGATCTTTAAATCGCAATACCAGCTTCTCGAGCTCCCCTGAGTCGTGCATCTTCTGGAGTTCCTCGCAAGCCACTCTTACCCGCTCGTGGGCAACCACCACTGGGATCTGCATAAGATGGATGTTACGCAGGAAACTGCGAACGAAATCTGTCAAGGTGAGCTGGCCGCGTTTGCCGCGGTCGGCAGTCAGCATAATAAGATTGCATAGGTCTCGTATTTGGGTGTGGTCGTCGGTCGAGCTGCCGAGAGTGTCCCACAGCGCGTGGTAGAGATCCTCGAGGTCGATGAAGCCATCGTCATTTCGATCCAGGACAGCGAATGCTTCCCGCAACACAGTCAACTCGTCTTCGGTGAGCTGGCGGACGCTGTCCTTGTTGGCAGGCGAGGACTCGAGGAAGGTAGCTGGAAGCACGCCTTGGTCCTCCTGGTAGCTTCGAATGAACTCAGACAAGGACAGGACACCGTCCTTGTCTGTGTCGGCACTTGCCAGTACAACAGCGACGATTTCCTTGAAGTTCTCATGAGTCAAGTCCGGAAATGTGGCTAGCAGATGTGACCGCAGCGCCGCCTCGAGCTCCTCCGCATCGATGACGCCATCCTGGTTGGTGTCCATGCGACGGAAGTTGCTCTGCAGTGCCGCTATCTCCTCATCTGTCAGCCGCACCCGCACATTCGCAACGCAGCGATTCACGACCTCGGCCGGCACCACCCCAGGTCCATCAGCGAACGCCATGAGAAACTCCATCAAGCTAAGCCGACCGTCATGATCTTTGTCAGCAACATCAAACAGCGGAAGAAGGTACTCTTGTAGCGGTGGAAACCGCTCCCCGCCAACGCATGAAGCCACATGTGCCATCATTTCATCCCGGCTGACGTACCCGTCGCTGTTATGATCCATAAAGATGAACGTGTCGCGAAGCATGTCCACTTCTTCTGGTGCAAGAAGGCGGAGAATAGCCGCTACCTGCGGATCGACGGCGCAATCATCCGCATCATCTGATGTTCCAGAGCGTGACATAGGAACAAAAAGGTAAAAACAGGGATCACAACCGCATAAAGAAGCGGTTGGATGAACACACACACACACTCGTTGCGCAAAGCAAAAGTGGGGATTAGAGCGGCTCAGGACACAGTTGACGAACAAAAAGCGGGGGAAGAGACAGCAGGACCTCAAGAGGCAGCTCTGGATCGTTTTCACTCAAGCAGACGTTGTAGGCTTTAAGCTGGTATCGAATGAAGCTCAAGCTGCGCTATTGGATCCCTTTGATGCGCAGGTGACATGGAATGAGAAAAACGTGCTTTTGTGGGCAAACAAAAAGCGAAAGAACGAAGGAGGGAGAAGAAAGAAATCAAGGAGGACACATCTGATGAACGACACGAGACCCGAGGAGGCGTTGAAAACTTTGAAATGCAGCGACGGAGGAGAGAAGGTAAGGAGCGGGGCAGTCTGGACATAGACAAAATATGACCGCGTCTGGTGACCAGTAGGCAGCACCTGAACACTCCTTTAGGGAAAAAGGCAGGGAGTGGAGGCTTGTCTCCCCACACCCTTACATTTCACTCAGCCATGAAGCGAAAAAAAAAAACAGATGTCACTGCCTGAGTATCATTATCGGTTTCCCCTGCACTAATCTCACCACTGAGACTTAGGTGTGTGTCGCTTGGTTCTGAGCGCAACGAACAAGATAAGCGAGAGTGTGAAAATGGTATAGATGTACACACACATATATATATATATATATATATATATACATGTGTGTGTGCGTGTATAGGACGGTAGAACGGGTGCAAAGACGCACGAAGACACGGTAGGATGCACATGTGCACTGTGTGTATGTGAACATAGATAAAAGTGCGAAAAAAAAAAAGGACGCGAGTTTTATCAGCTATGCGCGTGCATATGGATGTGCGCGTTTGGGGGATGGGTAAACAAGAAGACAAACGTGTATTCAGCATTTTTTTCTTTTTTTTTTTGATATCTCAAGATACACGTAGCGCCCCCCCCCCTCAAAAAAAAAAAAAAGCGCATGTCATTTCATCTATGCTGAAGGTCACGTTCATGCTCACAGATACAACAATGTTACGCACTCCGGCGTGGAGCAACATAATGATCGTAGTAGTGCTTCATCCATGTCTGCGCCAGGTCGAGATCGAGTTCGATGTGCTCCACGTGGTGATCAATAATCTCAGGGTCCAGTGAAGAGGGGAACAGGTGAATAAGACAGCCACCATAACGATGACTGCCATCGAACTGATGATCTACAACGTACTGTTCCTGCTTGGCTATAAGCGACAGCACGGCTAGCCGAAGTTTTATGAACTGGTAAAGACAGGGTTCGATGTCCCTCAAGGGCTCTTTGGGCTCACCCTTTACCTGCGGAAGACGCGCACGATGGATGCCGCGATGGACAACAATATCGCACAGAAGATACTGCAGAGAGGTTCGCAGCTGCTTTGTCACTATGAGGTCAACGCAGTCTCCCATGTCGAGGTAGGGCGAATACATGAGCACCGGGTCGTAGGATGAAGTACTGTACATGCTCATGCCCATAGCCTGCGCGACCTTGGAGATACCCAAAGTGTAGCGCCGCTCGATACCACTGTAGTCGACGCCTTGCGGCATACGCAGAGGGCGACTGCGCAGCTTATTGCGCAGCAGTTGTGCAGTGAAAAGCTTCATCTTACGCATCAAGAAAATCTCATCGGCCACCTCTAGCTCGGACCGTCCCGTCTTGATCGATATGTATTTCACTCGCTCGTCGTCGTTGAACTCCTTCGGGAAGTAGTGAGTGTATATGATGTCCTTAAAAATAGGTACGTACCGACCCTCCACCGTCATCTCTTGCTTGTAGGGAAACCATCGTAGTTGACTCTCCGTGCGAATATTTGAGCCCTCCAAATAACCGTGGATGTGACGCGGAATACTCTGTGAAGACAAGGTGTTGCCAGTGTGGTCCATCATTTTCTTCCAGTAGCGAGTGAGGGGGTTGTGTTCAAACACGGGGCTGTCCCACATGGACATACAATGTAGGGTACTGGACCGCATGTGACCTCTGCAGTTAGCCCAACGTGGCGTCGATTCGATGACAACAGATCTGAGTAGCACAGAAAGCCTAAGGTGAAAGCTCACACCATGGAGGAAGTCGCACGCACGAAATCAAAGCGGGATATAAAAAAAGTGCCCCCAATGCGCTTCAAGCTTAATCAGCAAAGCAACCCAACTCCACAGCCTCCAACTACTTTATTGTGTCCTCTCGCTTCTTTTCCTTCTCTCCCCCTTTCTGATACGCCTTTGCCCGATCGCGAATCCCAATTACGGTGTGACACACACACACACACACGCCAGCATTCAAGTAAAAAGAGAAACGATTGTACATACACGTACATATGTATATATATATATATATATGTGTGTGTGTGTGTGTGTGTGTGTGTATGCGTGAAGGAAAAAAAAACCCGCACGATGAATTAGCAGAAGAGACAATGTAGGCGAGTTATACAAGGGAAAAAGTCATTCATTTACAGAGCGAGGAAGCAAACAAGCACAGCTGGCACTCTCATCCCCCCCAATTCCCCTGTGCAGTCACGCGAGGGTAAAGACAAGACAGTAGAGTCATGCTTTTTTTTTTCCGGGGAAGCTTACTCCTCCTCAAACCAAAGGAACTGCTGCTACCCTCTTTTCTTGCGCCTGGCACGTGTGCGAAGAGGGGAGAGTTTAGGAGGCAGCTCATTGGGAAAATGGCAACAGCAAATGCATTTATCAAGTGACTTCAACGCGGCCGTGCTGATCCGTGCATGTGTGCGTGTTTTTTTAAAGGCAGACGGCAGCTCTAGGCATGTCTGCAAGCACGGTGTAGCCCTTTTTGTTGTTGTTGTTTTTTTTCGTTTAAGAAAGAAACGTACAAGAGAAAAATGAGAAATAAAACGACATTGAAAGCGAAAGCTTACGAAAGGGTGGAAGTCAAGGGTGTATATATATATATATATATACATATGTGTGTGTGTGTTTATAAAGGTAAGCGGGGGAGAGAAGACGAATCAAGCGCCTCAAAGAAGTAGCGAAGAAAAAGAGCTGAGAGCAACACCCAAGGGAGAAGACGCACTTCGCTCGCTACACCTTCCCAACGACCACACACACAAACACACACACACACCTCTGCAGCCCCAGACAAACGCACATTCTCTATTCCGTGACTTCGATGTTGGTCTTAGTCTGAACGTAGATGCCGTCAAGGAACTTACGGATATCCTTGTTCTTCACCAGGCACATCTGATGCAGGAGGGCGGCCTCGCGAGACACCTGCTCCAGATCGTTACCCTCGAAGATGAACTCATCCTTGACCTTGGACGGGTCCGTCTGGGACACCTTCACGGTGCTGGGCACCAACTGGCGGCGCACACGCTTCTCACCCAGGAAGTTGCGAACCTCGATGTTCTGGCCATCCAAGGACACGTTGATGGGAAAGTGGGCGTAGGCGCAGCGCACCTTGAAGCGGTAGCCCTTCGTCACACCAGTGATCATGTTCTGAACGTGCGCCTTGGTGGTGTTCAGGCACGCAATCGGAATCTTGGAGCCAAACCAGCGGATCGCTGTGAAGGTGCTGTTCTTCTTGTCCACGCGGAAATCCAGCTGCAGGTGCGACAAGTCCTTCGTGAGGGTGCCGCGCTTGCCCGTGACAGTGACCTTGCGGCCCTTCACGGCGACGGTCACACCCTCTGGGATTTGCAGGGTGGACAAGCTCTTGACCTTGACCATCTTCTTGTGGGAGGGGGGAGGCGGGCAAGTGCGGTTACTCCTAGCTCAAAGAACGTTGTAAATACTCGTGTGTATGGGGGGGTGAAAAAAGGGGGGAGGTGAAAAAAAGGGGGAACGTTGGTCGGCAGAGAAAACTAAATACGCATTGAGTGGGTAAAGGCAGTGAAACAGGGTGTGGCTTGCCTTCACGAGGGGTGGGGAGCAGACGGTCTCGGAAACACGAAGGGCCCGGGGGAAAAAAATAAAATAGAGGTATGTGAAAACGCGGCATCACAAGAAGGAAAAAGGATACGGGCAAATGGCTCCAACGATGCGTGAAAGGGCGGAGAGTCGACATTGCGTGCGCTCCCGGTAGCAACGAGAACAGAGGTAAGACCACTTCGCTAGTCATGAAAAAGGTGGGAACGGCGTTCCAGCCACCAGCCGCCTCCTGCGCACACCCACCCATCCCCCTTTCCGAACATCGCGAAATCAGTGTCTACCCTTGTAAGCGCCAACAGCCTTCGAAACACCCACACGCACACACGCCCCCCACCCCTGCCCCCATTGTGAGGACCCTGTCACATGACCGTGTCCTTGGACCTCCACTCGCTGCAGTCACTCAAGAAGGACGAGAGAAACCAACAAGATGGGCGGCAGCGACAGTCCGTCGGTGGCTCACCCCAACGCTAACATGGAGAAGCCCTCCAGGTCACACCCACCCACCCCCCCTAAGGGGGTAAGGATGAAGCCGCTCGCCCGTACAAGAGCGCATGTTCGCATACAGGTTAATTGTTGGGTGCACTCACACCATGTAGTCTCTGGGAAACAGGTGTTAGATACACATATACACAGAAAGGGGAAAAAATCTAGAAATATTTAAGTGAAAAGGCAGAACAGTTTTTTTTTTCTACTGCGAGTGTGTCATCACGAAACGAATGGAGAACCAGGCAAACCTTAGACGTACCTATTCGCACATACGCTCCCCTCCACTCCTCCTCCTCCTGTCTTGCCTGCGCTACTGTAAGGTTTTTGTTGTTGTTGTTGTTTTGGAAACTACAGGTTGGGAAAATGGCGTTCGCGCCGCGAACGCGAGTAATCCATGTTGGGAAGTAAGCGAGCCTTCGCCGGGTCGTCGCAGTAGGTGTTCGGGTCGAAGAACCTGAGCGATTCCCTACCCCACCCCTTTGGAAGCTCCACCGGGGGGAGGGCCTCATCGACAACAATGGCATCCTCCACGGCGTGTCCCACAGTGTTGCGGCCCTCCTTAGCCTCAGCCGTTGGGTACTGAAGCACACGGGACACTGGTTCCTTGGGTACAGGGTTGGTCAATGCAGTAGGTGGTGCTGATTTTTTGTTCCTTGCGGATGTGCTTACACCTTGCTTCTGCCCACGCTGGTGACGGACCAGCCTCTCTGGGGAGCTGACGAAGTTGTCGGGGAAGTGCTTCGACGCTTCGGGGCCCCACCCGAGACGCTTGTCTTCAACAGTCGACTTACCACAAGGTAAAAACTCCTCGTCCTCGTGATACCCCGCAGCAGCGTGGGATCTCATTTCTGTTTTCCTCGACTTATCCCCCGGCACTTGTGTATTTTTGGGGGGTTTGGCCGCTCGTGGACGCTTGCCAGGAATCGATACGTAGCTGGGAGTAAGCAAGCCGTAAGCCTCGGAACCCCATCCCTGCCGATTCTCCCGCAACTCAGCATTTGGTGCCGGCTCGTCGGTCATCACCGAGGCTTTTAGTGCGGTGGATTTGCCGCCTCTGAACCCCTGAACCTCCGTACGCTCCTCCGAGGGCTTTGTGGCAGCGGGTAGCAGCGCAGTCGTCTCCGATGCAGAGTCATCGATCATGGTCGCTGGTACGGTAGCATGTCTCGACGAGACGGCCTCTTCAGGAAGTGATGGAACCACGGCGATGGTGGTCGGTTGGGCACTGTGATCGCTAAAAGCAGCGATGATACAGCCTGCTGCGGACGACTCACACGATTGCCTCGACTCTCGCTGGAGAGAGGTGTGCTGCGGTGACGACGCAGACGTGCCGATTCCTTTGATACTCATATACACGACCTCTTCCTTGATCGAGACAACCTGCATGACGCAATCCTGTGCGAATACCTCCGCCTTAGGTTGCGCACCAGTGCCTCCGACGAACACCTCTTTCACTACAAAAGCAGGCCCCTCTCTGCAGCCAGTCGAATTTCGTCGCGACAGCACAAGGCGCTGCAACGCATCCTTAGCGAGCCGACGCACCGTCGTGGAAGCGCTAATAGGGACCCTAAATGTGCTCCCGTTTCGGTTTTCCTCACCCAAAAATGTGACGGTGGCGAAGAGCGGCACAGGAGCAACAACCCCTGACGATGCCACTGCGTTTTCCATTTGCAACCCCACGCGTCACACGCGGTGGGCAATCAGCTCAATATTCCTGCTGTGCGAGAAAAAAAAACGTTCCTTTCTCGGGGCGGGTGCGCAGATATCTAAAAGGCTTGCGAGCGAGTGATGTGAAAGTGAAAATATATATATATATGAAGCGCGTGGTTCACGTGCAGGTCCCTGCAGGGGAAGGAAGTGTTTTTTTTCTATTATTTCCCGGGAGAAGGATGCACGATAGGAAATACACTAGCAACGCACGAATCAAAAAAAAACACTCAGAAAAGAGGTGAAACAGCCCTGCTGACCGGTTGGTCCGTCTAAAAATATATAATGCGAGCTGTGAATGTCAAGTGACGAAGTTGCATGAGGAGTGGGGGGTGAGAAGAAAAGAAAAAAAAATGTAAGATATGCTCAAACACAGTTGGAAGAGAGGCAGCCACACGTGTGTGTGTGTGTGTGTGTGTGTGTGTGTGCGTAGGAGGGGGGGAGGGGGGAGGGGGCTAACAAGCAAGAGGTAGCGAAAAGGCTAAGACCCACTTGCACACACACACGTGAGCGCACGGCAACTGTAGGATAAAAAAACGGAGGACGTGGAAGGGATTTAAAAAATTAAATGGTGTGCGTCTAAAAGGGGAGTGGGGAGTGAAGAGCAGGAAGATCTCTAACGATGCTTACAGGCCTCTGGTGCAGGAGCGGGGTGCTACAGGATCGGGTATAGGTGTGGACGGTGACGACTTCGATGTAGTGGCGCGAGAAGCAGAGACGCATACGCGGTGATGAGCACTCAATAGGAGACGCACAGGCGGGGAGATGATGAGTACGCATCAAATATATAAATGAGGATAGCGAGAGAAGGGAAGAAAAGTTCGCATCAAAAGGAAAATAGAACGAGGCGAAAGTATTTGTCATCTGCAACGGGGGAAGCGAGCAGCTGAAATATACGCCATGGATGAGAAACATGAGAACAGACGGATTCCCTGAGGCACACGACCGCACACACACACGCGCGCGCAGGGGGGGGGGGAGGGGGTTATGTATTCTTGAAGGTGTGGTACAGCTAAGCTTGAAGATGACGACAGCGTTAGTGAAGTAATGGGCGACACGCACAATATAAAAAAAACAGCAGCCGGTGACACTTTTCAATGGCGCCCCTCTCCTCCACCCCACCCCCTTTTTCGGTTCGCCACCACGTGCTTTTATGTGCCGTTATCTTTGTCAAAAACTGCTTTGTGAGCAACGGATTACACCAAGAACAGAAGAGGGCGAAGACAGGGGCAGGGGGCAGGGGGCAGGGGAGCAGGGGGCAGGGGAGCAAGGGGTAAAAAAAAAAAAACGAAGCGAGGAAAGAGCTAGTCGGGTTGTCAAATTCTCGTTTTCCTTGACCACAGAAAAAAAAAAAAACAGAGGCTAGCCTGCTCTTTCTAGTTGGAGCTGTGGTCCCTCATACACACACGCGCACACACAGGTACATGTCGTCCTAAAGTCAAGTCTGAGAAAGCGTTCATCGTAATTGTTTCCTGTCGCGTGGTGGGAGAAACGTTATATAGGAATGCAAGTGAGGGGCACATGTGAGTGTGGGCGAAAAAACGACGGAGTGGTGTCCGTGACGGATTCAGCGAGGATCCTTCGGGGAAAAAAAGAGCAGCACAGACCGCCACCACACATTCGCACTCCTCTTTTTCCGTTGCCCCCTCGAATGGCCACTAAGTTCCATTCTGTGGGGCGTCAGCCAACGCACGTTGTCACTGAAAACTGTAATGCTGACTGAACACACCCCAAGCATAGCAGCCACGAAGACGCCGGCCCCGCAACTCTCCCCCACCCACACACACACATACACCTGGGGCTCACAGAGAGAGAGCTAAGATAAAAAAGAAAAGAAACGATTTTTGCATCTTGTGTGTCAAGCAGCCGCAGTGGAGAAACTCCAGGAGCAAGGGTAAAAAAAAAAAAAACTACCCCGGCGCATACTAGCTGGGACTCACTCACCGAGATGCGCCGAGAAAGGCAGATGAGGCCTGGACAGCCGCAAAGGCAGCGGGAAAAGGGAGACAAAAAACATCGACAAGAGGACCAACGACAAGGACATGGATCTTCAGCGAAAATAAACGAGCAGTGTGCTATGGTGAGGGGGGGGGCGGAAAGGGGGCATAAAACGCACCCCAGCATAGTGATGGGTAGTGTCGCGACGCTGGTGGACCACCTCGTTCATTGCCATCCTCTACAAGTACTATCTAGACACCACACACACACACACACACACACACATACACACACACGTCAACGCCAAAACTATGGCGCACTACACGACGACAGCGTACATGTACACGTCGCTACACAACTGGTGGCTGATACATAGTGGATCCATTGGTCGCTGGTGGGGAAGGAGTGAGAGCTGGCGATCGGGAACCGGAAGTGCCACCCTCCACAACTCCTGATATGATGGCATACGAGGGTGTGCCTCCGTACGTAGCGCCAACCTCAGAAACAAGCGACGCCGACGGTGGTGCTGCAACTAAACCTGAGACGCCGGCTGACCAAGCTGGTGGGGCCGTGGCGTAAGAAGCTCCCGATGAAGGAAATTGGGGACATGGTGTGCTCGTTGTGATGGTAGAAGTTGCCACCCCACCAGGAGCCGGCCCACCTCCGACAAACAGAGGAGACACACCCGATGCGTTGTATCCGGTGACAGCTGCTGATCTGCTACTCGATGCCGGCGGCGGCGGCAACGCCGCTGGAGGCAGAATCGGCGTATTCGAGTAAGTAGGGAGGCGCACTCCCTGAAAAGTTTGTGAGAAACCTGTGGAGGCGATCTCCACAAAGCTGTGGAGCACCTGAATTGTGGTGAGGACGCTTCTATCAATCGCTTGGCGACCAGAGACAAAAAGTTGGGAGCACATCGCCTTACTATGCTCTGTTGCCCGCCACAGCTCCACACGCCAATTCTCTAAGATCTGTTCGTTTCGCGGCAAACGAGTGAAGTCCTTTTGTGGCGACGAGCGGAGATTTTGCACTTTTGTTTTGAAGAATTCATACTCGAGCTGGTGGTGCCGTCGCGCCTCCTCGACCTCACGGAGCTGTGCACACTGTTTGGAGAAGTTGCGCAGTAACTCAAACCCGTTATCCTTGAGACCCTTCTGGTGTTCCTGAGAGGTTTCCAGAAGCTTCACACCAACCTCTACGACATCGGCGGCAAGATCACGGCTCTCCTTCGGCAAATCTGGCACGTCTTTGTACTCCTCACCGATCTCCCGCAACGTTGTGCCGAGCTCCCCCATGAGCTGTGCAGCTCGGATAACCTTTTCGCAAATCACCTCGCCCTTTGTCTCCATCGCACGCACCTTCACCATGACCTCAAGAAGGCGTATCTCCTCAGGTGACATCTCCGACCGAGAGACCATGTCACGGAGGCTCTGCGTGGTTCGGCGAGCGAATCCCTTTAGGGCCTCCATTACTGTGCTGTGTACGACGGCGCAGTGAGAAGAAAAGGGGGAAATAGAGAAACCTCTTTGCCTGTGAGTGTGAGAAAGGTAGAGCAAATAATGCCGAAGCCCTGTCCTTGCCTCCTAACCTCTGGGCAGCGCGCCGGTGCTTTTTTATTTTGGTTTTAAGTAAAGGAAAGTCACCTCGCAGAGGACAGCACGTGCGCACACGCGGAGATGAAAAATTGAAAGCAAAATGAAGGAGCGACACAAAACGCTTGCTAATAATAAAAATAATACGAGGTGCGTCTCCAAGTGTCGTTTCTTTTGTTTTCTATATTTCTTCGTCTTTTTTAATGATTATAAGAAAAGAAAGAGAGTCGAAACCAGTTCTGCATTAGATGAATATTGGTGTCAATGAAAGCCCTAGGTTGGGTTTTACACGTGAGCGAGGGTATGTCTGTGAACAAGCTCCTTGCGGAACACTCGTCCGATACGAAGGTGTAGATGCGTTTGTGTCCACAAAGAAAGCGAAGAATACAAGAATGAGAATATAAAAGGAAAAGAATGAGAGATTTTTTTTTTTTAAAGAGGAATATGGCGGTGCACACGGAAGAGTGGAAGAAAAGACTTTTTCGGAGGGGAAAAACGCATTTTCCGTATCGCTGTGCGGCTTGCTCCATGCGTACACAGAAACGTCTTGCAGCACGGCATTCGTGTTGATGCGAGAGAAACCGCGGTGGGCACGACCAAAGATGAATGACAGCGAAAGGTGGAACAGTGGAGACCGGTGGCCGGAGTGCCCTCCCTAAACCCTACCCTCTTCACCCCCGTAGAATTGGCCTCCTCTATGTCTACACCACTACCACCACCACTTCCCGGGCCCTACCCCCCAGCGTTACACCGAAGCACCGCATCTCTCTCTTCTGCAATTCTGTCAAGTTTGTGCAATATATCTATTCATTTTCATGGCAGTCATCCATCCATTCGTGTGTGCGTGTGTGCGAATGAAAAAAAAATTCTCTTTTTTCTAGAGGGCTCCACCTGGTTCGAACACCGCTAGGTGTTATCCAAGTTATCGGTTTTACATATCTCATATGCTCACCCTCACCACCCAGTCCGCAATCGACAACGTAAAAAGACATCACAGAGAAGTAAATCAAGAATAAAAAAACAAAGAAAAAGATAGAAGGAACAGTGATTACAGCGATAATCACAGCCACCGCGGATGTCAACGACGCATCTCCTCGCACAGATGCACAAAGGTGTGTTCATCCCTCTCTTTGCACCTGCCTACGTGCGCGTCAGAGACGTAGCACGTATGTAAGCCAAAGCCGTGTTCTGGACATACTTGAGAGCAGGGTACCGTGGGAGATGCATTTTGCTTACTCTTTTTTTTTTTGATTCCTCTTTTTCTCCTTCATAACAGCATAAAATATGGAAGAAGTCGTCACATCAAAAAAAGGGTCAACTAAAGGAAAGTGATGGTGAGTGAGAGAACGGAAATCAATGAGAGGTGCAAAATGAATAGATAACAACATGTAGACAGTGGCCAACATGCTACGGATCCAACGCGTATCTGGTGTTTGCCAAGAAATACCACAGACATCAAGACACCTACACTCGTGGAACACCAGCCGACACCCCTCTCTAAAACCGCCGTATACATGAAAAGAGATGTATTTTTTAAAGGGAAAAAATTGGGGGAAAAAAAGCGGGGGGAAATGGGTACGATACCGCCAGCAACAGCAACCGCAGACACCGCGATGCAAACACACAAAGAAGATACACGCACAGACACATACATACACACCCATATGAGCGGCGCACTGCGACCGCAAGAAGATAACAGTGACGAGTAAATGATCGGAAAAAGGGGGGGATAAGTAGAAGCTTAATGAGTCTCCAGACATGAGCCGTCCTGTCTCCCCCCTCCCCCCTCCCCTCTCAGCATCTCACGCTCGTTGCTCCCTTTTGCACACCTGCTCTATGACATAAGACAGACACAGATGAACGCACACGGTCGTTTACACAAACATCCAGTCGAAGCCACCACATGACCCACACGCAGCAAACAAAAAAAAAAAAGAGATCTAGAAGCGTGTACGTCAGTGCATACACCGCAAAGTAAACGGCAACAAGGCCAAGCCCAAAAAAAAAAAAAACGTCACTGCATGACGCAGAGGTAAGACAGCCACACACGGGCGTGCGCCAATTGACCCTTACACAATCGTCAACCTCTAGAAACAAGTGAAAGGTAGATGATGAGTGCCACGGCGCGTCATGCCCCTTTCCCGTCACGACTACACCCCACTAGAAACATAAGGAATGAGGGTGGGAGAAGAGGGGCAGAAGCAGGTGCAAAGGTGCGCTCATGGCGCATGTACATCTACAAGTGAAAACTGACAAGAGCGTGGGAATGAGAAAAAAAGAAGATGTGCCACCAACGGCACAGTGTGACAAGGGGAAAAGGCGGAGACGAGTTCCCCAAAACAGTAGCCGGGTGCGACCGCTCTAGTAGTCGGGATTGCTGAGGTCACAGTTCTCGGAAAGGTAAAACTCGCCTTGTCCGACGATACGGTTGTCCTTCCAGTTGCCCACAAAGACAGCTCCACACTTGAGAATGATGCGGGCACGGCCCTCTTTTTTGCCCTTCACCCACCCACCCTCGTAGCTTGAGCCGTCTGGGAGCAGCAGCTGGCCCTCGCCGTGGCGTCTATCATCCAGCCAGTCACCCTCATAGCGGCACCCATTCGCGTACTCAAGCACGCCGTGGCCGGTTGCGCTGTCATTTCGCCAGTCACCCTCGTATGTATCCTTGTTGCTATACGCCAGAGTACCGCGACCGTGTTTTTTGCCCTGATACCACTCACCTGTGTAGCGATCACCCTGAAGGTAGGTGAGAGTGCCAGTGCCGTGCGCCTTGTCGTCTAACCAGTAGCCCTCGTAGCGCTCGCCGTTGACATAGGTCAGCACACCATAGCCCTGCTTTACGTCGTCGATCCACTCACCCTCGTACTTGTTGCCGTTCGGGAATATGTACGTACCCTTTCCATGCATCTTGCCGTCCTGCCACTCTCCCTCATAAACACCGCCATCAGCGTAGTAGTACTTGCCCCAGCCCTGCATGCGCCCCTCGACCCAATCACCCTCAAACTTCTCCGACACGGTACCATCGGGGCCGGCGTACGTCACTGTGCCCTTTCCGTGACGCCTATCATCCCTCCACTCGCCCTCGTAGCGATCACCATTAGAATAGAAATACATCCCCTTCCCATGCATGCGGCCATCCTTCCATTCCCCATCGTATCGGTCACCGTCAGCATACTCAAGAGTACCGCGGCCGTTGATACGACCGAACGACCAGTCACCAGTGTAGCGGTTGCCACTGGCATAATAGCATGTGCCCTTGCCATGCACCTTGTCCTCCACCCACTCTCCATCGTACTTGCTGCCATCCGCATATGTGTAGACACCGCGGCCGTGGCGTTTGCCGTAGACCCATTCGCCTTCATATTTTTCTTTGTTTGGGTAAACAAGGCAACCCTGCCCGTGCATCTGGCCATTCTCTATCTCACCTGTGTACAACATTTTCGATGTCTGGACGCTCAGGTAAGAACGCGATAATAATAATAATAATAATAATTAGAGAAAAAAATGAGAAGAAGGGAATGAGGCCTTTTTTCCTCTATGTACAATCGTGTGGTTGACAAAGGTGGAAAAGATTTAACCCAAGATGGCTGAAGTCATGCGAGAAGAATACGCGATTGGGGGAGGGGGTGAGAAGGGGTGAGAAGGGAAAAAAGTGAAGAAGCGATAAAAAGGCGAGTGAATCCCGCATAGGAAGTGCTCCTGGTCACACGCACACAGACCTCGACCTGAGCTTCATGTGCCGCGTGCATGCGCTTCCCGGAACAGACTTGAATGAAAACTGGCGGCGTGGTGCCACTCTCTGACTTGATGACATTTTGCTTCAATCAGTGAAAGACAAGAGATAGATGATCTGTACGGGAACGCTGCACAGCCGCTCGACGGAGAAAAGAGGCATACTCGGGCGCTCTGGTGAGTCGGTGAAGCATGCGCCGAAGGAATGATTCCTTGCAGGTAGATATATTTCTTCACAAGAAGGGAACACCGTGTGCTCGGAATGATCTTCACCTGGTAGGCTTACCTCCCACATGCACTGTGCCCCAGTATCTCTCCATGCACACACGTGTGCTCGCGTCGGGCACGCATCACCCCTTTTTTTATATTTGCTTCTGCCCGCGAAACAGTAAAACGAAAAAAAAAAAAACACAGCGACGAAACGTCGAAGAGTGGGTGAGAAAAGGCGAAGCAACCACCCAAGTGACTAACCCGTGATGTCTTTTTTTTTCCACATTAGCGGCAGCGAAGAGGCCCCCCTCCCGTCCATCTCACCCCTCCTCACAGACACACACACAAGTAAACAGTTGAATGTCCGTCGAGGCGATTCTTCCCCCACCACAACCACAGCAGCTTCGACTCCAGTCTCCTCCTTGCACCGCAATCATCGGCACCACGGTTTGCGCGGATGTATTACGTTTTCGCAAGTGCTATAGCTAAACCCCGTGACGACACCCTTCGCCTCGTAGGATGTGGCGCCACGAGTGCATCACTCTTCATCCCTACTCCGCAGTGACCTGCGATGACAGCGACATGAAAAGCACCAAGCCACCGACACTGGGAGATGAAACGGCGCAGCTGCAGCATGTTCTTCGAGGAGGAGCAACACGCAGTACCGTGCCGTTGAGAAAGCACCACAGGAAGGAATTTTCTTTTTTTTTTCAAGACAAGAGGCAACACACGGACGTGTCCGCTACACCTCTGCGACGCTGTCTTGAGGCCGCCAAACGCCCACTACGCCCACGGTGAAAGCGAGGAGTGTCTCGAAAGCGACGATCCCCTCCTGGAGCGACGCCACCATGACAGCTGCAATATGTGTCTAATAATTTACCTCTTCAATGGTGTACACACCCCTGCCCACCCGCTATGGCCGGCCAACATATCTATTGACGATGCCTCTCGATTGCATCGTATCAGTGCAACATCTGAAAGCTAGGGAATATACCGTGGGCGAAAAGAAGGAAAAAATGACGACGCCTGGGGCACCCACTACGAATATATATATATATATATATATATATATATATATA
>CM007314.1:1233946-1283022 GCA_000333855.2 Endotrypanum monterogeii | reverse complement strand
GCAGACTGTGGAGTGAACAAGGGAAAGCGGAGACAGAGAGGTAACAAAGAAATCGGGAGAGAATGGTGAGGAATATTGCCAAACAAGTTTGAAGTGGAGGAAGGCTCGCCCAATGACATGAAGCAGAGATTTAAACTTTTTTTTTACCATCGAGAAAAAAGGACTCATAAATACATGAAATGTGAAACAGCGGGGTAGCAATCAGCGAAAGTGCCGTATAAAGCAGCAGCCGCGCACTGGTAAACTCGCAACAGTGTAGAAGCCCAGTGATATAACAAGAAGGTACCCACTCACACCTCATTTTTTTTTTTGCTTCCCTGTCAGTCATTGATCGGTACGAAAGCCTTAAGATCAGGGCGATCCTCTGTTGATCAGCAGCTCCACATTGAGGTCACTCGCACGCACATGTTTTTTTTTTTTGCAGCATCTCCTCCTCCTTTTTATTCTACATATAAAATCTGTGCAAGCCAGCCCCTCCAACGAAAAGACAAAAGACAGGCGGATAGAAAACTTACAAGAGAGAGCATACATACATACATACATATCTAGAGCTATATAGATTTATGTACGTATGTATCCACTGCGGAACTCTACACCCCGCCAGAGAATGAACGATGTAGCCGCAAAAAAAAAAAACGTTTGATGGAAAAAAAAACACACACACGAGAAATTTAAAAAAAAAACTGTGGCTAAGATGACGATACAACGATAACCTATACAAAGCATCATCTGTTTGGAAGAAAAAGAAGCCACAAATGTCACGCGAGGTGATAGCTGAGAAAGGCGCATGTACCCTCCATAACGCTCGTAGTGTACATGGGTCTAGGCAAAAAGGAGGCGAAAAGAAGGCAGCAAAAATACATGCGGAAGCAACAGTCCAGAGAATAATTTCACCTCCAGGGAAAGCGAGGCAAGGAGAGAGTTACCCTTCTCCCCAGTCAAAATCGCATCAATGGCAACTTGATGTCGTTGTGTACCGACGTCGGTGACACAGACTTGGGAGCACGCCGGTCGTATATGCGCCACAGCTCCTCGATGGTCAGCTCCGTTAGTGTAGAGGCGGTGACCTCAACTGGCCGGGACTGGACTTTGTGAGACAACAACCAACGCGCAGTCGCGTGATCTCGCAGGCGCCGCGGTGGCACTGGCGTTTTGTCTGGGGGAATCAAAGACGTACACAGATACTTGTCAACGCTGGAATCCAACCAGTCCGGCTTTTCCTCATCCTCGTCGCTGGAGCTAGTGGTGCGCTGTCGGACCTCGTCCGAGGTACCAGCCATTTTTGTTTGGTATTGCGAGGATTCTCGGCTACCCTCAGCGCCGGTCGCCGCTGCCGCCTGGCGTACTGGTGGGAGTGTACCGGTCGTTGATCGCGCCATCTTCTCCCTCACAAACGTTTGCTCATCACGCTGGCGCTGGCGCAAGATGCGCTCAAAGGCCGCGTTGTGGCTGTGTGTGATACTGCGGGCCAAACACGCGCATTTCAGCACGTAGAGCAAAGTAGTGTCGGAGCACCGAACCACCTGTCCCTCGATGTGATGCTGTACAAGGCCGATGGGGGTGTTGTGCGGAAAGGCGCAGAGCACCTCCTCCTTGGTGTTTGTCACGACCATCCACCCCAATTGGGGAAAGCGCAGACGAGCGGCGGCGGGAATAAAGCGATGAATCTCTGCTTTGAGCATACCATCAAAGGAAATCAGTGACCCTACAGCTGCCTCGCCCATCAGGGATGCCGTAGCAGCGGTACCGCCGGAAGCGGCCTCGGAGGCGCTCTCCGCAGCGTCATCCGCCCCAATCTTCGTTTCGGAAGAAGTTATCACTGGCACTCCGAACAAATCTTCCTTCTCGAGTGCTTGGCCAAAGGTGCGCTCTATGGCTATGAGAAGCGTTGCAGAGGGCATCCAGCTTCGCACCTCGGCCTCTCGCATCGACGTAGCCCCTAGCAGCGCTGCCAACGAGTGCAGAGACTGCAGGCAATCATCGGAGAGGGTTTGGCGGATGTAGTGCGACTGTGTACGACACAGGGCACCGATCGTACTAGAAAGGCGAATGCGGTGAAGCCGCCCGCCTGTTCCGCTGGGCTCCACTTCCAATGCCACCGACGTTCCGCTGACTTCACCGGATCGGGACGACGCAGATTCCATTCCAGCTGGCGGTATGACCAGCGGCGGATACGTTATGTACATACGCTGCGGCGAAAACAGTTCACCATTAAACAGTACCCGTACCTGAGACGACGCCCCCCTACGCGCCTCTAGAAAACTGCCAAGCTGGCTGAGTAGCCGCTGCACCTCCGGCACCGTCGCCTCAAAGCACCACAGCCGTACCTCCCCGTCTGTCACCTCGAATCCGCTCAGCCCGGGAGGGGAGTAAACCTTCAACGCATCTGCGAAGGACGGCTTTGGTGGCTCAGGCGTGGGCTCTCGTGGTGGGAGCCGCCCAGCTGCTTTGCCTGGCTTGTGGGCATTACCGCTGCTTGACAACTTCTTGGAGGAGCCGGGGGCGGCAGATTGGGCGGCACCGCGGCTGCGCGAAGCACTGCTGCGCCCCCCCATCTTTTTTTCCTTCTCTACAGCCTTAGCGGGTGGTGATGGCAAGAGCGGGGGCGGCGGCAAGTAATACTCCACATCCTGTGTCGCGTGCGGCAGCGCGGTGACCTCGCGCAGAAGGAACGCCAGGAAATCGGCTGTCCACGGTGCGGCATATGGCAGGCGCACAAGAGCACGGGTCAGGAAAGCTTTGGGTTGCTGAGGCTGCCCGTCTTTGTCCACGTGCAGCAGAGGCGCAAACGGATGAAAAAAGTCGAGGTGCAGAGAAACACTGCAGCCTGCAGTGAGACATGTGCGATCTCCCCCCAAACCCACTGTGGAACGACTAGGAAGCAGTTGCACCGTCTCGGAGAATCGTGTTTGATCATCGGTCAAGAAGTCACGCACCGAAAAGCTGCCACTGCCGATTAAAGCCTCAGTACCCCCCTCGGACGGCTTGCAAAGGCTTTTCGGTGCCGGATCTGTCCTATCGGCGTCCATCTCGAAGGATTGCCACAGCGAAACCTCACACGGTGCGTTATAGAGCTGGCGGTATACATCGAGAGGAGTGCCCAACTCATTCAGAAAAAAAATGTAATCTTGAGATGAGGCTGCCGCCAAGCTTTGTGGTGGGCATGATGAAGTCGCTGGGTTGTTTTCGGAGGAGATGGCAGATTTGATTGACTGAGCATCAACTGTAACGTTCCCCCCCGCCAATGAAATGCACGTGCGCAGACGACGGCGTGAATCCGCGCTCGGCGCAGCGTTCGAGCTCTCCGTTTTTGTAGATCCCGAGATAGACATCAAGGTGTTTAGTCCTGTCACACCGTGTACACGTACTAGCACTGGACGACACTCAGACATGCACTTCGGGGAGAATAAGAGCGAGTCGCAGCACTGCACGAAAAAGTGCAACGAACCGTCCGTATTAAAATGCGACCCTTCGGCGAGCGCCACAACCACTTCCATTTGGGGGTTCCTAAGAAGCGGAACAAGGGATAACTCACTTCCCCCAATGTGATGAGCTCCCTCAGGAACAGAGGTGAGCCCGGCCAAGGGCTTTCCTTTGGATTTTGAACTCGGGGCCGCAACGGTCTTCCGCTGCTTTGCCGATGCACCTACACCACGTTTGCCACTTATTTCACTACCATCGCTTGAACCCAAAAGTGAGTAGACATCTATACGATTGGCGCTGCCGTCGTTCAGTAATGTGTGACGGGTGGCTGAATCGCCTACAGAGATCTTCTGTTTCACTAGAGAGTGCAACTGAGGATCAGGACTGTTTTGGGGAGGCGGCAACTGCTGTCCGTCAACCACAGAGTTGCCGTTGGCCTCAGTGAAGCTCTGGTGGGGGACAATCAAGTGACTTTGATGGTTGAGCCGCAAGACGATCAGCAACTCCGGCACCAGCCGCGCGCACACATCACGGCGCAGGCATACCTCCACGGAGCACTCCTCCTCTGTGGAACCTGGAGAACTCAGCGGAGCTACGATCGGTTTTTTTTCTTTTTTGGCCATTGCCAAAGAACATCCAGGCAAAACGCCTGCAGTATATATATATATATGTGTGTGTGTGTGTGTGTATGGGAGGGGGGAGAAAGAGCAGCTGCTACGGGCAGACAAATATATTAGTGTGTCCTCAAAGAATCAAGGAGAGAAATGGGTAAAGATGAGAGATTGTCAGGTGTTTCCCGAGTCACTACAGCCCTAGAGTCTCAATAGAGAAGGGCAGGCCACCACAGTGAGCCAGAAGAAAAATGCACGTCAGAGTTCGAGACGCAAGAAGACCAGTGAATGCTGTGTCAGCAGCACAATGCAATGCAGTCAGCTAGAGCTTGGCAAGCGCACATGAAAGGCAACCAAAGAGGAGGAGGGGGAGATCACCCGAAAGAACGCGACTCGAGAATCCTTCAAGACACTTCACCTTTCTTCTGAGCACATGTGCACAGGAGAAAGTGAAAAATACGCGGAAGTGAGGGACAGCGGCAGCCCAAAACTACAAAAGAGCGAGACACCAGTGAAGGACTTCAAAAAAAAAATAAAAAAACAGCCCCGGATATTTTAGTTCTCATTCCATGAAACAAAGAAAACAATTACACCTCACGAACGCTTCCTCGCTGTGACTGCTTCGCCAACCAGCCACAGAAGCATTCGCCATGTCCTTTGTGGATAAAATACAAGTGCTGCAACTCGTGCGGTGTTGATGATGGAAGAGGCACTCCTAAATTGCAGCGTATTTCCCAAAGAAACCATCTCCATTCGCGGACACTCCAATCGAAACATGCGAAAAAAAAAAAGGCTAGATGTTGGGCATGTAGTCGATAAGGGAGTAGTCACTTGTAGGAAAAGGCACAAAAAAATTGTAGAGGCTGCAGCTGCCGCCGCAATTTTCATGTTAAACAAGATCGTCGAATAGAATATATATATATATATATATATATGTGTGTGTATACAGCGAAAGACTCGATGGCATTCATGTATACAGACATATATATATATATATATATATATATATATATAAGTTTGTATACATGAATGTGTGTACATGCATACGTGTTTGTATTGAGGAGAGGCAAGTACAGTAAAACTTCAAATGATAATCCCATTTTTATTTATTTATTTTTTTTTGTTCAATGGTCATGGGAAAACGCACCCGATGGGGAAAAGGTGTAGGGGTATACATGTGATACAACCAACGTCAAAAAGGAAACGCGCACGTGACCAGGTGGAAAAGACATCGAATTAACGACGACAACGACAACGTCATTCCATCGCCGAGAACAGTACGTGTGTGCGGCAATGTCTTCCTTCTCACCGAGATCATCGAAGGCCACGACGCTGCTCCTTTAGCACTTCAACATGGAGAACATAAGAAGAAAACACTGTGAATAAGTACAAAAAGGAAGCTATGGCAAATCAAGGAACGAGCTCGACACAACGAACGAGAAGGTGCGGCAAGGGAAGGAAAGAATTTACTGGAACTCTACGCTCACAGCCCCATCCTCTTTTTTTTTTTCATGTACAAGAACGCAAGCCACCTACTATTAAACTGTGCCATACTGTTTCGCATCCGCCCCTGACAGCAGTCCCACTTCCCGAGCAGGGCGAAGGGACATGCAATACACCACGAGGAAAATCACGAGAACGGCAGCTATAATCGCAGAGAAGCGCAGCAAACGATGAGCTGCCATGGTGTCCGGAACAGATAAACTCTTCCCCGAAACCCCTCTGGAGGCGGAAGACGTCTCAATCAGCTGTACATGCCACGTGGCCGCATCTATCTCCAGAGCTGCCACGTGCCCTGGGTCGCCTTTCTTCCAGCGCGACATTCCAAAGTCTATGTCGATAAGACGGCCGTTGCAGAGCCGCCAATCATCAAAATCGCGTGGGTCATGTGGCACGTGGCCAACGACGACAGCTTGGATGCCTGCAAACTTCTCGTCGAGCACTTTGCTTAGTGCGTTACACTTGACGTTCAAGATGCTGCGCACAAGGATAGGGTTGGAAATGTCATCGACGTCGTTTTCGGTGAGGTCCAGTCCGCTCCGGGCCAGAGCCGAAATAGTCCCGTTGAGCAGCGCTCTGGTGAGCTCCGCGTTGAACTGCTCCACCTTGCGGAGACTCGTAATCATGCTGGCCGTGGCCGTAGAGAAGCCGCCGTGCATGAAGAGAAAAGGACCGTAGTGGAAAATCGCCTTGCGAGTTCGCAGGTATACACCCACGTCCGACGCATTGGAGAGAAGCAAGTCACGACCACTCTCTCCACCACTAGCCACCAGGCTCGCCTTGTCCACCGCTTTGTAGTCGCCCCTGAAATTGCGGAGCTCGTGATTGCCCAGCAATTGGACCACATCACCGCCCTTGGCCCGAGCCTCCACCTGAAGACTCATCAAGAAGCGGACAATACGTATGTCGTCAGGGCCAACGTCAAGAATGTCACCTAGCTGGATAAGCATCGCATCCTCACCTATCCAGTGATTTCTGTTGTCGATGAGACGCGTCAGACGCAAGACGGAGACGCTCTGCTCGTAGTCCCCGTGCAGGTCACCAACAGCGACGAGGCGACGAGCCTCAGCATTGAGCGTCGCCGCGAAAACGGCTGTAATAAACGCTGCGATCAGCAGCAGCGACAATGATTCCCCTCCGCTGCAACATTGTCGGTTTCTCATTTCCGAGAACCTTGGAAGAAAAACGTGAGCCTGCGTACCTGCTCGGGGAAAAAAAAGAATGCAGATACACTGTATCCTGTTGACGATCGCGTGTTCTCTGCAAGGTGGAACCTGACAGAGTACCTTGTCCCCTACAAAATGCAAAGCCCCCTCGGGACAGGAGATGGTAATGCACAACGCACCTGTAAATGTGATCAGCTGGTGGGCGCTGAGGCAGAACGGAATCGTATATGCCAAAGCCCCCCCCCCTATATTCGATTTGGATGCCTAGCCCGATACGTACGGAAGGGTGCTTAAAAAATGCTTCATATAAATCAAGCGATGCGAAGCGAAGGGAAAAGCAGAGGCAAAAGGTGCCTTGAACACTACAAAGGAAAGGGGCAAGGGAGAAGGGAGCAGCAGTGCATGCAAAGAAAGAAAGCCTACCTCATTGGGAATTGAGTTCAAGTCACAGCTGCGTGAAACATGATCTCAGCAGTAGGAGAAAAGCAGTTGAGAGAAAGCCGCAAGATTTCTGTGCAAGACCACCGCACATGCGGCTGCGTCTAGACTTCTTCCCAGATAACAGACACATACACACACACACACACACACACAGGCGGACACAGAAACAGACACAGACACAGTCACTCCTCCCTTTCTCTCACCGGAAAAAAAAAAACCTGTCGATTCGCCCCTCAAAAAGTATACACACCTCACACGTCATCATATCCACAGCTGTGATGTGCATGTACCCCCCGTACAGCATCCGCCAGTACTCTTCCCATAACACATCCCCTAGGCAGCACCGTGGATGGCTATCCTCCACGAGCCGACCGAAGGGGGGGGGGGCAGAAACGCGCACTTTGACGTCAAACTACCTGACGATTTCTTTTGTATTTTGTACCTTCGTATCAGCAGTTTTGTTTCTTGTATATTGACTTTCCTTCTTCAACAGATGAGCAGATAACGTGTCTTATGACCCTATCCGCTGTGCGTCGATTGCTCTCGAAGCAAGAGAGCCAGTTTCCGACGCATGCTCCACCTCTGCCCCATGTCGCCCACCCCTCCCCCTCACGCTCTCCTCTCTGCCGGCGAAGTGGTGGGCAGCGGTTGGTCATCGAGGTAGCGAAGAGAGTAGTAGTTCTCTCGCCCTCGCAGACTGCCGGCGCGGAAGTCGGAGAATAGCATCCCTGTCTGTGTATCGAATTTCATGCCGAGGCACGGTTCCAGAATATCACGGTTGAGTCGCTCCATCGTTTGCTCGCCGGGTTCAATGATGAATCGCTTCTTACTAGCCCTGATCAGCAACAGCGCCAGGAGACAGCACGCCGCCAACAGCGGGTGACTGTAAGCTCTCAAGAACTCTACATACGGCCCGACCGACGGCACCAGCGGCGGCAAAACAAGCAGCACGTTGAGTACAGCCAGTTGTGAAAAGAATACGACAGAACACAGTGCCGTGAGAAGCTGTACAAAGTGGTAGGAGCGGTCTTGTCGGATGAGGCTGTACTGCAGGGCAAGCTCAAATGCCGCCATGCCCGCAGCGTCGCGCTCCTTCACAGATCTCATGTATGTGGTCCACCTCACGTGCCTCCCGCTATGTAAAAAAAAGTTCAAGAAATCATTTGTTTTTTTTTTTTGGGGGGGGGTAGGGAGGGGAAGAGGGAGAGAGGAGGAGTGACAGGGCTCTGCTCATGTAAAAAGAAGTCAGACGGGGAGACAAAAGTGGTACTCAGCCTCACAATGTTAGCCGGTACACAATAAAGCACAGAACTCCATATCGGCAGTTCTCCTGCTTCGTGAAGAAGTGTACTCCCGCGAATCGCTTACAAACATGAAATGATGCGATGGGTTTGACAAGGATGCATCGACGATGAAGAGTGTCACCAATCCTACACCAGGCAATATACCATCGTATTTTCTCAGAACTGAAATGCATCGAAAACCGCCGCCATATCCCCATTCAAGTATGATCCATTCTTTTTTCTTTCCTCCCTCCCTTCGTTGTTGTTATAGTTGTTCTGATATGCGCCGGTCGAGTTGTTGCTTGCCTGAAACTTCATCCTATTCATTTGATGTGACTCGCTCGACTGTCTTACAACGTGTACTGTACATTTGACGTGAGGTGGCAACAGAATGAAACCGCGACAGCCACAAACATTTGATGTGTATGTATGTATGTATGTATGTGAGAGAGAGAGTGAAAGCGTATCCCCTTCCGTCACACCAAACTCGACTGCGGCCTCTCCGGCAGCGAAGAAACTCGTGACGGAACAGCAGTCACAATTGTGAAAAGCGGTATAAAAGGGAGAGAGCAATAAGAACATCACACTAACGTCCTCCCTTGGCGGTGGCCTTCTCCAGCTGCGCCTTCCTCCGCTGTATCTCTGCCTCTTGGAAGTGGCACTTCGCGAGCGCCTCGTCGTACATCATTCTCGCATCATTGCCAACGCGAATGCGCTCCTCCTTTTCTCGCGCGAGCCGTTCGTCCTCCTCTGACTCCCAGAGACGCCGGACAGCGATGGTCTCGAGAACTTGAGTTTTCCATTGCGCGCACTGCTCCCAGGCTCTGGCGAGTTCGGCGTCATTATCCTCCTGCAGCTGCGCCTCCCTGCGCAATCGCCGCTCTACATCCTCCTTCGTAAAGATCCTTTTTAGTCCTCGACTGACGTAGTCAGACGGCTTCTTCTTGCACGCGTTGGTTTGTAGAGGATCCCCGCCCGCCATGAGCAGCAATCCCACCATTTCCTCCCACTTGCCAGAGTCGAGGCGAGGATTTTGGGCAACTATGTGCAGTGGACTGTCGTACTGCTCGTTGAGCAAACGTGGATTAGCCCCAGCAGCCAGGAGCAGCTGAGCCACCTTGACATCGCAGCGGACAGCACAAAAGTGCAGACCACTGTTACCATGTCGATCTTGTCGGTTGCAGTCCGCCCCCTTGCTCAGAAGGTACTCCACCACACCCGCTTGACCCATCTTCACAGCTATGAGGAGGGGTGTCGCATCCGTAGAGTCGGAGACGTCCACATTGGCGCCGTGCTCTACTAACCACCGGCTCACCCGGACGTCGCCGTCAAATGCGCACTTATGCAACGCAGAGCTGCGCTGCCGATCCAACTCGTTCACCTTCGCATCTGGCTTCTCGCTGTAGCGGAGGATCATCTCCATAGACTCGACACTTCCACATGCCGCGGCAGTATGAAAAGGGGTCGACTGCGTTGTCGACTGGATGGTGTCATCTGCGCCATGATCGAGGAGTACTTTGGTGCACGCCAGGAAGTCCTGTGTTACCGCCTCGTGCAGTGCGGTGCGCCCCTGCGCATTCGTTGCGTTGACATCTGCATGCAGCGACTCGAGAACGTACTCGAGTGTTGCCGAGCTCTTGCCTAGGGCAAGGTGGACGATAGTGTTGCCGTTTTCATCTCTACACTTCTCCACGTTGTCACTGATGGCGAGGAACTCCTTCGAGAGACGACGAAGAGTGTCGATGTCACCGTCACAGACCGCCTGCCTCACTGCATCCAACAGCGCCTTGGGACCCTGCGGTCCGCCAATGACGCCCAAATCCATGGACCCTATTTTATGTGTCGAGAGGACGACCTCAGCGTGTTACACCTCAATAATAGGAAATGAAGGAGGAGATGATTTGGTGTACTTGGGGCTGTGGTGATACTCCTTTTCCACTACGAAGAGGCCAGTGAAACAGACCGCCTCAGCGGCCTCTCTTTGTAGAACAGTTACACACGAATTGATAAGGGGAGAAGTGGCAGAGAGAAAGAGAGGGAGCCAGATTCACAATAATAACATTGAAGTGCCACCGGAGAAGATATGTGATTTTTTTTTTTTCAAAGGACGGAGGAGGAAGTGCTGAGCAATGGCAGATGAGGGGCGGGGAAGGGAAAGTGCCAAGTCTGTCCTAGTGCATTCAACACGTGTGTGTGTGTGTGTGTGTGTGTGCACCTGTACGTGCAAGTGTTCAAGAAAGCAGCAGAGATCGGGGATAAACAAGGTGACGAGAGAGTTTGGAGAAAAAACAGAGGATTGGGGGAGGGAAGAACAAGGAGAAAAGCATGAGGGCACCACGAGCCGAGTCCTCCTGCCACTCCAAAAGAAAAAAAAAATTCCAAGCATCATAAATCCCGTGAGAAGACTCACCCACGTGAAGGAACGGCAGGGGAGCGTTTCGATACGACGCCCTTTTGCTGTTACACAGTATTCTAGCCCTGATAAAAAGAGCGCGTACACCTAAGAGTCGAAATAAGTATTTTCCAGAAAATTAAAAAAAGGTGCTCCTGTTTACTTGTGCAACATTTTCCTGGAGTGTCTTAATCGTCAGTTTATTACCAGGGAAAATTATGAGAAAACGGCGAAAGGCAAGCAGTAGATAAGAAAAACGGAGGGCTTGGCATCATTAGCAGCAACAACAGCACAGAGAGAGAGATACACGCACAGAAATCTACACATATATATATATATATATATATATATGCACCGTTGTGAGACAGTTCACCACCACGCCTCCAAACATTTGTACTCTGACTTACAAGTGGGTGCTCTTTGTTGTTTTGTTGTTCTTGGAACCAACTGCACTTCCAGGAAACCAAAAATGAATACACCCTAAACGCCATCAAGGAGAACAACGCAGCCCATGGCAAAGGAGCGTACGAGAGAGAGACAGTAATGTCTTGAGGCACAAAAAGGACAAAAGGCGGAGGCACTATTGAGGAGACGGTACGCAAGGAGAGAGCCTGCTGGCGCTATTCTCCCTCTTCTTTGAACCCATAAGCGAACAGCCATTCTGGCATAACCACCGTAACACCCATCATCATCGCTTGCGCGTCTTTGGTGTCCGAGCGGCGCACCTTCTGAAGAAATCCGAATGTTACATACTCTGGAGGCGGATATGTGCGCGCTACCGCGCTGGTCGGGTGAATAAAGGCGATTGTTCTAGCTACACCCAGCACGAGATAAGGCGTCTTGGTGGCGCGCTTGTCATTGTACTCCACCCCAAGCGAGCGGCATTCGTGCACAGTCGCGCGTCGGGCGACTTGATCCATCAGACCTGGAATGAAAACTTGCCGAAGAAGCAGTTCCGTCTCCTTCGATATAGGGCAGCTGGCACCGGTATGCTTGCTAGGCCTCTGATCCTTTTTGGACGGAACGGTGACTTCGCTTTCGTCCAGCGTATCTACTAGATCACCCTCGCCGTCGCTGAGCTGGCGCATTTGGCTGCGTAGCTGGGCGTAGAGCAGATTCGCCTCCTGCATACTCTTGCGAACCAAACAGAAGTCACCACAGCTGCGTGAGAGATCCCTGCGGTAGGCGTACAATGCGTTGAGGTAGGTGATAAGGTCACTCCCAGGGTTCAGCAACGAGCTAATTTGCACTTGTCGAGGATCCAAGGGGGTGTTGGCGTCCTTTGTGAATTTCCTCGCCTTCAGCTCGTTGCCCTCCCCGGTAAAAACGTTGGTTGTCGTTGTGGCCACGGCAACAATAGCAACAACCATGTCCTGTATCTCGACCGACGGTACCCCCTCTTTTCGGTGAAGCACCTCCACAAGGGCCCGTGCAAACCGTGGCGGCACAGGATACGCAACCAGCTGCCGTCCCAAGGGAGTGATATTGTAATTGCGCGCCTCATCGAGAGCACCTATTACGCTGAGGTGGTGCAGCGCAGTCTTCAAGTCGGACTCCCGCGGCGGCGACGGAAACGGAAATCCACCGACGTTCTTAACTCCAATGTGCTTCATTAACAGAACAACGGAATCCAGTGGGGTGCGAAGCACTTCCGGGTCGCCATGCTTCGCCATCAGATTCGCGTAGACTGCGGTACTGTACAGTCGGTAGCAGTGTCCTGGTCCCAAACGACCTGCTCGACCGCTTCGCTGCTCCGCGGAGGCCTGGCTTGTCCACTCGATTCGGAAGCAGCTCGCTTTCGTTTCCGCGTCAATCACTTTAGACTTGGCCCTGCCAGCGTCTACTACGTACTTAATATTTGGGATCGTAATGGACGTCTCCGCAACATTGGTGGCGACAACGCAGAGGCGCTTCCCCTTAGGCGGTGTCTGGAAAACCTCTTGCTGTTTCTCGAAGTCAAGAAGCGCATAGAGTGGAAGAACGTGAAGAGTATTATACTCTCCGTTTACCTCCCCCTCCTCCTCTTGCCCCTCCTCACCTGGCAAAGCCGTTGTCTCTGCAACAGTGACACTGCCTTCGCCGCCGCGATGCCGGTGACAACTAGTGTTCCCCAGAACATCGGCCTCCCGGCGGGTGCGCTTGCCGCTCTCACCGTTCGACTGAGTAGGTCGCCGCAACCGGCCCTCGTGCACTGTTTCCATTCCATCTGGGCTGCCACCACTTACGTCCTCGTCGTCGAGAGCGTAGTCTGCAGTATGAAGACCGTACTGGTCTCTTGCCTCTGCCTCTTCCTCGGTAGCAATGGTGTCACGGTCTTCATCGCTCGACGCTGCAGCTGTCTCTTCCTGGCTCTGTCCAGTCAATAGTCGATGCTTTGAGTAAGCGTTGTCGTAGTACTCGATTTTTGTGGAGGCATAGTGCTCACGCAAGCGTGCACACAGATCCTCGATCTCTTGCTGGGTGCACAAAAAGACCAATATGCCACCTGGCGGCAATTTCTTGTGCATTTGCCGAACCTTGTCGAACGCCTGGTCGACGTACTCCTTCAGCTCTGTGCGTCGTGCAAAATGATTCGTGACAGGGTATCGGCGTGCCTCGACATTGATTAGTGGTGGCACAATAGGAAAAAGTGTTCGGTTATCCTTGAAGTCAGTCACGCGCATAGTGGCCGACATGATGACAAGCTTGAGCGGTCTGATGCTAGTTTTGTCCACATTACCGGAATGCTTGCGTAGCTCCTCTTCGAAAAGGTCGTTGCGCAGTGGCACAATGCGAGAAAGCAGACCAATCAATATGTCGCAAGAGATGCTGCGCTCGTGTGCCTCATCTATTACAATGACGCTATACTTTCGAAGAAGAAAGTCAGACTGTATTTCCTTCAGCACAATGCCCTCTGTCGCAAATTTCAACCTGCACCTGTCAGAGAGGTTGTTGTCGTAGCGAACGTGGTAGCACACCTCCTTTCCAAAAGGAACATTGAGCTCTTCGGCAACGCGCCGCGCCATCGACACTGCGGCCACACGACGCGGCTCCGTGACGAGGATGCAGCCCTCCCTCCCAAAGATATGACCCTCAGGGTGTCCATACCCGGCCTCCCACAGAAACTGCGGTATTTGTGTAGTCTTGCCGCTACCGGTTTCGCCACACACCAAAACGCAAGTGCGACGCGCTTCGTTGATGGCCTCCATGATCGGCTGCTCCTCGCGAAGAACAGGGAGACCAGCGCGTTGCCGCTCCATCTCCTCTGTGCGGTGAATATCGATGTGGACATTCGTCGGCGCAGCCTTTGCTCTCTCAGCTATCTCGCTCTCTAGCAGTGCCCGCACCCGTTGCATCTCAACCTCCTCTTCCCTTCGCGCCGTCCGTAGCTCAGTGATGATCTTTTCCTGTGACACGCGCAGCTGCGCGGTGTGTTGCCTTTCGCTCTCGTCACGTTCGTGGCGTGCCCTCAGATGCTCCACACGTAGCTCACTCTTGTAAATTTCTTTCAGCCTACGCTCCTCTGCCGTCTCTACTTCAACGAAGCGCTTGTGTTGAACCACAACATCACGCGCGGCCGCTACCTCAGCCATGGCCTCGCGCACACGTTCCTTCCTCTCTTTTTTCTCAACTACTTTCTCTTTTCTTCGCTCGTCGCGAGACTTTGCCAATATGCCGGGGAGTGGGGTCCCAAGGCCGAGATCCGCAAATGAAATCTTCGCTTTAGGCGCCATTGCTCGCCAGGGCGCCTACGACAAGTGAAGTGTAGATTATATGAATCTGTTACGTATCATCAGCCGCAGCATTCTTGTCACGGTAGTCGACCGACGAAAATAAAATATGGGTGAGAATCGAAGGAGAGATAAGAAAAGAGGAAAAGTTTGGAGTGTGTACTACCAACCCCGCGCACGCTCAAATGTTAACACTATAAGAGCAAGACTGCGACAGAATCCAATTGTCAGGAAACCTTGACAGCGCAGAGCGTAAGAAGCATTTATACAATCATAAAAGAGATGCCAAAGATGCGATGAAAAGAGTGTTTCTGAGGAGCGTGGCGTCCTGAAACACAGCAGAACAAAGCCTCTCGCGTGCTTCAGGGCTGCTGTGACTCTCTTCGCATTTAAACTGAGGTGCGAGAACGCACAACTCCAAAATAACTAGGTGAAGAAAGATCAAAGAGAAAAAAGAGACACCACGAAGACAATTTTGCAGGGGGCCTTAAAGAAAACGGGTAAAATAAAGCCACCCGCATACACATGGGAACACAAACCTATCTGATGCAAACGCGTTCCCTGCATATACCCCCTCTACTGATGCGTTTCCTTCAGTTTTTTTTTTTCTCACAGAGTTTTAAAAAACGCTCATCATACTTAATCATCACCAGTACATGACATGAGCAAGGGGCGACAAGCTCACAGCGATAGAGAGGGGTGCTGTTGTGAAACGGAAAACAAAGGTGACCCATCAACAATCACGGAGCAAATTTTCCCCTGGAGAGCTTCAAACACTTTTTGACTCATCTTGCCCTCTCTATTCACCTAGATCCAAGTCGCCAATTAGGAGGTTCTTCACCCCCCTCCTTTGCGACGACACCCACACACAACAGAAAAGAAAAGCGACCAAACCAGCACTTTTCTAGTCACTCGACTCGTTGAAGAAGCGCGAGAGGACCCTCGTGTTACAAAAAGAGTTCCACGAGGGATGAAGCCTCCTCAGCTGCTCTTTGCTGCTACCTTCTGGGCTGCTTTCTTCGCTGCCTTAGCTGCACGCTTGGCCGCCAACTCATCCGCGGCAGATGCCTTCTTTGGCACTGTCTTCAAATACTGCGCCTTTGCAGACAGGTGATTCACCTTGTCCCGGCCATCTGGAATTGCGATGAGCACCTTCTTCTTCGCCTCACTATCATCAACGATGTAGTAGCCGCGCCGCTCCAACTGCACGATATCCCCTTTCTTTAAGGCCAACATCGCCTCTTCGCCGATGGCCTCCTGTGTGTAGCGGGAAACAGGAGCAACGATATCATCGATGGTTTCCTCTGGGTCTGGCTTCTTCTTGGTCAAAATGTTATCATACTCGACGAGAGTCAGAATCGCAGCATTCTCACTCTCGGGCACCCAGGTAAACTTGAACTTTGTCTTTTTGACATCGCCTTCGGGATGCGGAATAATCGTGGCCTCGGTGGGGAGACCATCAGCGCTGGAGGACTTAATGTCTTTGATGAAGGCGTTGCCCCAGTCCATCAATGTCACCTCCTCTCCATCTTTGATCAGCGCTACATCCTCAGAGTCCAGAAAAACCACATCTGACTTGTAGTAGGTCTTCTCGCCCATACTAGGAGCCTTTTTGTGGAGCAGCTTTTTCCCAGCCTCCAAATGCTTCTGCCCCTCCACGGTGCAACGAACCTTTAGCGTGTTCGAGACCACTGTATAGCGAGGACTTGTGGGGTCGAGAATTTGGGTATTAAAAAACCAGATTTTTGACCACTCCATGAAGTTAACTGTCTTTGACATACCCTGCTCCGAAACAAACTGGCGGAGTGCCTCTATCTTCATACCGCGACGCACCAGCGCGCGCACCGTCGGGAGCCTAGGATCGTCCCACCCGTCCACCACGTGTGTGTCAACCAACTTCGTGAGCTTCCGCTTCGACATCACCGAGTACTCCATGTTGAGCCGTGAAAAGTCTTCGATAATTGGCTTACGGATTCCCATGGCATCGCAGAACCAGTAGTACTGGGCATTCCGGTCGTGATACTCATTCGTACGGAGGGCGTGAGTGACACCTTCGATCGAGTCGACAAGAGGACAGCAGAAGTCGTAGGTTGGGTAAGCCTTCTGCTTACTTCCATGGCGAGCATGTGGAGTAAGATTCACACGGTACATGACCGGGTCTCGCATCGCTTTGTTAGGGTCGTCAATTGACACTTTAGCGCGCAAACACGTTGCCTGACCTTCCTCGGACCCGTTTTTCATCTCTTGCCAAAGGCGCATGTTTTCCTCCACAGACGCATCGCGATATTTCGTTGGCACACCGTCGAAGCGGCACTTTTGCATCTCCTCGCGTGGAGTCTTGTCGCAGTATGCCAAGCCACGTTTGATCATGTCTTCCGCCTTTTCAAACATCAAATCAAAGTAATCCGACGAGTAGGTTGGCCCTATATCATACGTAACGCCAAGCGTCTTTAAGTCATCCTCAATCGCGTCTTCAAAGTGCTCCTTTTCCTTTGATGGGTTAGTGTCATCAAAACGAAAGACCATCTTTCCCTCGTACGCATCCGCTAACATACGGTTAATCAGTGCAGCCTTTGCGTGGCCAATGTGAAGGAAGCCGCTAGCCTCGGGGGGAAAGCGAGTCACCACACTACCCTTTACGGCATTGGAAAGCTGCAGCTTTTCCTTTTCCTCAGTCTTCGGAGAAGCGGTGAAAAATGTGTTGCTCAACGTCAGAGCCTTCAAGTGAATATTGACTAGCATTTGGACAGGGAGATATTTCCTCATAAACCTTTTGGTAAAAATCACCTTTGTTGTTTTTTTATGTGTACCGGCAAGGACATCACAGAAAGTAGGAAAATTACCAAGCAGAGAAAGCAAGTCAGAGTTGAGTGGTAAAAAACTATAAAAAAGAAGGAATTTTCTCATGTTGACGCCAGAGAGTGGTAATCACATACTCCTGAGAAAATCAGTTCAGCCATGTTCGTCAACAACATATAGAGAAAATGTGACGACAGTATTTAGAGACTCATCTAACCCTCAAGGCTAACTAGACAATTATCTGGCGTCAGTCACCCCAATACCTCCACTCCTCCTCTCGAGCAGTAGTGCAGTTTAAGTTGACTTCTTTGTACTACTGTTTCACATTAAGAGCTGCAATAATAATTAAACAAAGCAGTTTTGATAGTGCAATTTTTCAGTGTTTACCTGCCAAACATGAAGCGAACTAGTCTGCAGTGGAGGTTTCACTTCTCATTCTCTGGTGGTTAGAGCGGCATTGGCTGAAGAGCAAATAGAAACGGGAAAAGCCCTTCAGAAAACAAAAGCGGTATGAGGCGCGGTATCGGAAATGAACAAATAAGCATAGTTAAATCCAATCATCATCACAGTATAGAACTCCTTTTCGCAGGTTTCCGAAGGAAGTGACCTCAAAACACCTCAGTCACTCAAACCTGATGCACACCCTTCAGAAAGAAGTTCCACATCAGTCGCAAGAGAGAAGAATCATTATACACAAGCGTAGAAGCATTTCTCCAGGACAATTTCCTCATACACAGAGTCACCTACATTTTTTAAAATCATCAAGAGGAATATTCGACATCCCCTTTAACCTGTGCATAGCCATGTCAACCTCCAAGCAAGCTCTATATGGACTTGATATTGACCTTCCAATGACAAAAGCCTCAAAAGAACACCGACAGGTCTTACAGATTGTGTAACAGCATGAACACCTCTCGCAAGGTCCCAAAAAATGAAGTGTCTCCTGAAACCTCACAGGTGAAACAAAAAGACGTCTACACAGGATAATAAAAAAGATATGAGAAGTAAGAGCTATCAAAGCGGCGTGTGAGCAGGTCTATGGAGACAAATGCTACTTGATTTCAACCCAAGCGAGAAAAGCCCAAGAGTTATCAGCAAGTAAAAAAAAAAAAGGGGCTCCTCCCCAGTGCTAAAGCGTCATAATTCAAAAATACTGCACATACCTTCTCTCTAGCATAATGCAAAAGAAATATGACTTCGTGGGGCCCATTAGCTACGAGAAATCTACGTTGCAGTACAATCGACCCTACTACCTACAGCAGCTCCAGCTTAAGGATTCACAAAGTAGTCACGCAAAAAGGATTTCTTGACCAGTTAGATTTTATTTTCCGACATCCTACTCATCGGAGGAATGCGTAGGTGCTCTCCTGAGCTTCCAAGGTAGTCAATGGAAGGCGAAAAGGCTTGAAATCCAGGCTCTCCATCAAAAGTAGAGAACCTCGGAAAGGAAAACCGAGTAACGCGCCGTCAGATTTCAATGAAAAGTTCATCTGGATTAACACATGCAACTGGAGGGAAACAAACAGTGAAACATAGAATCAGCATCTCTCCATATTTTTGAAGGCAAAATAAAACTTACTTACAACTACACACGAGTTCTAAAAAAGTAGAACTCATTGACCTCCATCATGAGCCGGTAAAAAAATGCTTCCAGATAGGATCAGTTACGAAAACGCATGCACATGGGTAGAAACCATACCTCTGAACTCAAAGAGCAGGAGACAAATCGTAGCAGCGCTACACGTTCATCTGCTCGCAGATTTGAGAAAACGGGAAAAGTTGTGTTTTCGTTCCAACAGCAGGCGACAGTGCAAGAGCTGCAACCCCAGGATTAGTGAGGTTGAGAACTTAGCATTGGGGGAAAAAAAAAGACGCTTCATTAAATGCGTGTCGACCAAATTACTAAAAGAGCTTCACCAATGACGATACCAATTTTAGATCACATGGAGGTTTTTTTTTGTCCAGTACAACTTCATCCGAATGTCCTTGTAAGCAATTGCCAATGTATCGCATCGATGTGCTCGAGCGATTCCGGAGGGTGCCTGACACCGCTTGGAACCGCCCAGTTTTAGTATGGGTTCCTGTTGAAGCGCTCGATCGCAAAGAATTCTCTGCTCGAGCGTTCAGATACTGATGTGTGGGCGTTAAGGGGGAACAATTGAAAAAAGCGTGCTATCGTTACCTCACAACATATGTCAGAAAGTCTCAAGGTTAGCAGCATGAGTGTCCACGTCGACAGCAATGGAAAAACTGAGACTTTCGACACTGCAAACTCCAAAGGCGATAAACCACCAGGTGCCACCATTTTTAGTCTCAGATTAATGATACTTGACAGTTTAAAGTGCGGGCTGTTGCTTTTATAAGAAGAGAGGATCCTGTTATAAGAATACTGTAGAGAGCATCCGGTTGCCGTAATGATTGGCAACACGGATATTCATTTCTCCGAATGAATCTCAACCAAACAAGCCGTAGAAAACATAGTGACCAATAGTTAACTTTTACAAAGCCAGGTTCTCTGCCTTTTCGATCTTCTTTGCGTCTGTATGTGGTAAACTGGTGATAAGATTGGATGCCTGGTAAAAACATTCTGTAGTCGGGGTAGACGGAGCGTTTTTTATTAAAAACTCGCCGCAGCAAACTTACGTATGTACACAATAATCAGCGCCTTTTATTAAGAGAAAAATGTCTCTTATGGTTCTGTTCGAACATCTGTTTTGAAAAAGTCATTTCTGACTTACTAAAGCCGTCACATTAACCATCTGTAAGATGGAAATGAAGAGTTAAAATAGTATACAGGTGTTGACGTATTCTCCTCATATACAAAACAAGGGCATGGCCTAGTTTCTTTGCAGAGAGGGATGTTTGTCGTTTTTTTGGAAATGGCGAGACAAATCCCCCCCCCCCACCCCCCAAAAAAGAGTAGGGGATTTGGCAAAGTACGCTTTTTTTTCACCTGCTAACAGGGAGTAGGCAACCTAGGAGACCAAAACATTGCATGGCGACTGACCTGTTCTACAGTGTATTCCAAGGTACTCTCGCAGCCGGATATGTGTCAGAGATTTGTTTCACATATGAGTAAGCTGCTTGTTTTCTTGGACTTTTAGTTTGCATATCTCTACCTCCTACCGTTCCGGGGGAACTCGCACAGACGTTGACGCTATCGTCTGAGAAAAAAGGGGGGTCAACATAGTCCAGTGTGAAACTCGGCGGGGTTGTTCGCCTGTTGCAGAGTCATCGTGGGTGAGAGAAAGCGGGGTTCCTATGTAGGAGCTACTGAGCCCGTATTTAGCACCATTCAAGCTGCGACCCTAGAACCCATCTTGTATTCACGTTCCACTTTTCATGACATAGATAGTAGGGTAGGAGGCGTTGATTGGGTGCACTATCGATAGGTGCTAGCGTTAACCCCCCCCCCACATCCATGTACGCTTTTCTTGAAATTGCTTTATATATTACACAATTTGGCTAACATGAAGTGACGTATGGAGAAAACCGATTTGTGGCTTTAGGTGTGCTTCACATTCCCTCTAATGACCGTCAAAGTTTTGGACAATACATCTGGCGCCTACCAGAGGGTCTTTTTTCTAAACTGAAGAAATGCAGAGTCTCCGGAAAGGAAAGGAGCTTTACTTTCATCGCAGTGTTCCCTGCGGCTACTTCTCTAGTTGAACCTCACCATTCCATCATCTCTTTTTTGTGTTTCATCTTTATGTTTTTTTCTTGGCTGTACTTTAGCTCAAACAAGTAGGTAGGCTTTTACTCTATGTTTCGAAAGTCAAGTCGTTGCCTCATGAAGTATGCCAATCTGGAACTCACCACAAGAGGTGAGTTTCCGCACGGTATGAAGGAGCCTGGGTTCGTCAAGAAGCTGGACAAGAACATCCCTTGGTATTTTTCCACCTATCGTTCAATGTATCACTGGCCTGTGGCGGGCGAAGGATGGAGCGACCTCAATGAAACAGAGAAGCACCACGATCTTCACATGTACTACACGCTCGCGTGGTGGAAACTCGGTGAGGGCATTTTCGATGCCGATGACGAAGATCGCTAAGTTCACAACCAATCTAAATTTTACGAACAACTTCACAAAACTGTTTACTGAATTTTATTGTGATGAAAGAAAGAAATATATTAGAGCAACTGTCTACAGGGCAAAAAAAAAAAAAACTGCGTTGTAGCAAAACGACAGTGTTCTGCTATAATCCGATAGTTTTCTCGTTTTCAGATATATTTATTTGTATATATATATATATATATACAGAGAGAGAGCTTGTCCGGTAGCAGACATAATTATGTTAAGCCATCTGCAGGCGTACCTGCTCCGCAAACTCCTATGTAGATGATCATGTACGACAGTGCATTCTTCAAACTCAAGCTTTTTCTCTATTACTCCCTGTTGTTGTGTTATAAGGTATTCCATAAGCTGATCCTTCACATGATTATATCGTCAGCTGAGAAATAATCAAACGCTATGTAAAATATACTGCACACCTTTTTTTTTTCAAAGGTGTACAAAAATGTTTCGCCGCTCAGCTACGAAGCTGTATCGTTATCAGGAGTTTGAAATGCATAACGAGGCCAAGTACCCATTTAACTATCCACGTGAAGCTCCAAACACATCTGTTTTTCATCAGTACCACTTAAACTTTTGGATGTTTTGGGGCTTTGGTCGTCAAGAGCTTTGGATCGACCGTGACAATCGCCGCTACGAAACTACGTGGGAGATGTTTCGCCGTCTTTTAATGTGGTTTTTCCCATGCTATTTTATTTTCCCGTTTGGGCTACCGAAATTTTTTGCAGCCAACGCTTTTGGCGAATATGGAGAAAAGCCATATCTTGACGCAATGATGCACTCGCCGATGGACAACCACTATCTTGAATGGGGCGGTAGCACCCTTGATGCGGAGTGGCTTCGCCATATTCATTCGAAGGAGTCTTTCTGAGCTTTGACAAGCACTGTTTTTTCGTTTTGTCAGACAGTACCGCTAGTACACTTCGCTTATTTTTCTGCTGTGCTTTTTTTTTTTCAGTAGGATAAAAGGAAATTTTATTTACAGGCGCTTGGGAGTTTCCTTTCATCGAGTCTTTCTAGGATATATTCTGTTACCGGTAGTAGAGCCAGATGTGCCATTTTATTTCGTGTAAATTGTATTATAGTAGCGACGAAATATTTATGTTCACGTCTATTCACGTATAGATACATTTTGAAAAATTGTAGGTATATATATTTATATAAATATATCACACTCGTATATATATATATATATATATATATATATATATATTTATATCAAAGTAATTGCAAAAACAACAGAACACAATGAGCTTAGCTTTTATTTTCTGTTGTTTTCTGAAGGAGGCCTTTGAGAAAAATGCCAATAGCACTCTTATGCGGAACTATCGATGGCGGTCTATTCTGGAAAATGTTTTGTTAAGCAGGGCATGCGTACAGTTACCTTGCATCAGATGCACTAGTCATGTAGGCGAACGAGGTGATGGTTATCCCGCTTTTTTGTCCACGAATTACATCTTTCAAACTGACTTTTATCTACCTACTTCTCCTGAATGTGAATAAATATCACTATGAAAAACTAATTTAAAAAATAATTTTATTTATACATATGCATATACGCTATGGACTACATCAACATATTTATCTTTGTGTATGTAAGCTTTTTTTCATGTAACCTGTGGCTAGTATTGAAGAGGATAGACTGCGCTATGAGGGGGCAGTTAAGCTTTGCTGGAAAACAAAGAGTGCGAATCAGCAGTGCCGTGCGCTGGCATGCCACTTATGGAGCCAATCCGCTCAGCCACGAGGACATGCTGAGAAAGTATGGAGGTAAGCCTGTCAGTGATGGCCTCACTCTGTTAGAGCAAACAGAAGATTATCTTGCAAAGTGGCGCTTGAATAAATGGGAGTTTAGAGTTCCACCTCTTCTTCCCCCAGTAGAAAGAGAAAAAGTAATGCTGCAACAGGACGTCCTGAAAAGTCTGTGTCTGAATCGAGTGGAGGAGCGGAAAAACGTGCTCCAAGATATTCAGAAAGTGGCTGACGTGACTGGTATCTCGCCCGAGAGTGTGCGGGAAAAAAACCGTGCCTGGCTTCAGGAAGAGGCTTCCAAGCTTCGATGGAAAGGCGAGGTAAACAAAGCGAAAGAGCTTCGAGATGCATTTCTACGCCTGGAATGTTACGGCTCCAGAGACCATCGCTTATTGGAGCGACTCTGTTGCATTTATAGCATGGGCATGCAAGGAACATTTGAGGAAGCGTTTAGCAACATAATTGTCCAAGACCCACTGACGAGCAGATTCTCGATCGACCACTCGAATTCCTTTAGCGAGCTGCTGGCATACATTGTTACACGTTTTCCACAGATCGACATAATTCATGATTTTTTAGGGCTTAATATGGTATCTGGCTACCGATCTTCACTGAGCCGCTTTCTTGTTCACTGCATAGCTGCAAAAAACGGAATCGAAGAACTTACTTCCAAAGGACGTCTTCTTTTGCATGTGGGTGTGAGCAGAGAAACATTATTTGATTTTGGAGAGAGCAAGAATCATATAGCGCATGATGACTCTGTCTATGGACTTCCCGACTTTTTGTATGTTCGCGGGAGTGACCTTTTTTTGATCACTATTGCGGCCGAGAATCACTGGCTCCGCAAGCGGCAAGTCCCACACGCTAAGCAGCTGGAGGGAATCGCAAGGCGCGGCAGCTTGGTTTTAGGCATCCCGTTGGACAAAGTGCGTATCAGAAATCTTCTTCTGCCGCCGAACTACGTAGATGCAAGCTCGCTTCGTCGTCTTACAGAAGCCGTTTTGAATATGTCACAGTCGTCAGTGAAAAAAGCAGCACCATGGATTTCACTGTACGAGAAGAAGCTTGATACGCAGGACGTGGACTACTGCGAGCTAGAGAAAACAGTAAACGAGGAAGAGTGGCTGACACTTTAGTGGTTTTTTTATTGCCAAAGGTTCCGGACTCAGTGTCCTGGGTAACTGATCGTCCATCATCTACCTTTATTTCAGCGGCAGCCATTATAGCGATTTTCATACTCACATTAAAAGAAAGTCAACCAAGGTGAAGTTTCTGGTCTCTTGGACTTAAAAGACAAGCATTTCCTGTGGGCTTAGGTGTTTATGAGATGAACATACTTTGCTTTTTCCATCGTCAGGGTAGTTCCCTTTCCTGCCACTGTACGGTATTGACTTTCTCAAGGGACACCACCGTCTCTTCGGATAGCTTCTGCATGTGTTTTTTTCTCATTACGATGATTAATTATGCGCGTTTTCCGGTCGAAGTAATCAGCTCGTCTTCAGTTTCCACTGTTCAGCTCCCACATTTCTTTGGCACCTGTTTGGTTTTTTTTTCTCCCAGTGATTTCATACGGTCCAATGTCGGCTGTGGACTTCACATGTGTTGTGAATGTAGTCTTACACTCTTTTTCGGAGTCTGTTGGATCGTATGACGAGTATGGACCAGTGAGCTGTGCGCTCATTGGCTCCAAGGGAAGCGAGACCACCTTCAAGATCGGCTGCTATCGTGATAACAGATACATTTGCACCGCCGCAGTGTTGCCGAGCAATGATGCGGGAGCCAATATCGCTCGAGACGGGTCTTACATCACTTTCCGTGATGAGCAAAACCACTACTGGTCTTTGGAGTTCTCTTCGGGGGATGCTGCTATTGAGTTCTCTGCGCAAGTAGCGGTAGCTATGTTTGGTGCAGCAGGCGAACCGACAAACAGCGTCCTCACTTGCGATGTTTTGAAAGGTAAGGAGAAGAAGCAGGTGTTCGCCGGTGACCTCGTCAAGGTCTTTTACCGTGCATGGGTAGTACAGTCAAATGACCCTAGCGACGCACTACCGCGTCTCGGCAGCTTAATCGAGAAGGAGGATGAAGATGCGGTGAAGTTCACAGCGCTTGCCAGTCATCAATGCGTGACGACATCAATGCGAGGTTTCGAAGGAATGACGGTTGGTATGAGAGAAGGAGGTCAGCGCCTTGTTGTGATTCCGGCCCGGGCAAAGCGCGGGCGCGGTCCAAGCGTCAGCATGTGCTTTTATGTCGAGGTTGCTCGCCGAAAAGATCAGCAGGCTGTCTCGAAATCACAGATCCAGAATGGCGACAAGGAAAAGGCTCTCCTGGGCTGGCAAGGAAATGATGGCGGGGCGCCTCGGGGCTTGCCAGCGCAACCTTTTGCCGCTGCTAGCAGTTTCGTGGATGATCATGCGGCGATGGCGGCAAGCGGCTTTAGCAAGGATCAGTTTGTTCTGGTCGACAGGCTGCGTGATCAGGTGTTCACTCTTACCGAGCAGCTGCGTGACACACGACGCGAGCTGGACACCATATGTGCAAGTTTGAAGCGTAAAGAGCGTGAGTCTGGGACACGTAGCTTGACAAGCGTGCAAATCGAGTACTCCATTGAGCATCTTCTCGCCGAGAGCGAGATCAAGAAAAATACCCTGGAGGACAAAAGAGCTGTCATCGGCGAGGCAGAAGCTCGCAATCGTGAGCTGGAGACCCGTCTGGCCAAAATTCTCCAGACCGCTAAAATCCTGGGCGATGAGGCAAAGGCTGCTCTCAACGACAGCGCCAGTGAGCGTATTGAATTAGATCGCGCGCTTGCCGACACGCAGACTAGAATAGTTCGCCTTGAGCACGAGGTGGGGGATTCGAGCCGCCACCTCCACGCACTCCAAAATCTTCTTCGCGCCAACGACGTGCGCTTGAAAGAAGAGAAGATGCGTCTCAACGTCGCTATAAGCGACCACCAGGTGCACGAGGAGAAGCTGCTGACGTTTCAAGAGAGCTATAACGAAGAGGCGGCTAGGCGCAAACTGTTGGAGTCAAAGCTGTCATCCTTCCAGGAAGAATTGCGTCGTCTTCAAGACGATACGCAGCTCAAGGAGTCACTGACGCAGCAGATCAAAGAAAAAACAGAAAGTGACCGTACTCACTACTCTCAGCTTATCCGACAAGAGCGAGAGCAGGCCGCAATTGAGTTGAAGCAGCTCAAACAGGATCTTCTTGCCGAGTTGACTGCGCGTGATCGGCAGTACGAAGCTGCAAAGGAGAAGGTTGCCGCCGAGGCTTACGAGCAAGGCATGGCGCAGGGCGTGGAAGAGGGGCTTGCAGACGCTGCTAACGAAGGCGACGTGATCGCCCACGACTTGGCAGTAAACGTGCAGCGTTGTAAAGCGGAGGCGGCGGCGTTGCAGGTGCGTGTGCAGGCAAACTGGGCTGCAAACGACGCTGATAAGCGCCATCTCACTTCCCAGGTAGAGTCCCTTCAAGCGTCACTTGCGCGAGTTCTTCGGGAAAACAATACCATGTCGAACCAGCTTGAGGCGGCACAGGAGGAACACGCTGTCAAGGTCGGAGAGTTGTACCAGCGGCTCATGCGTCACATCCGTTTGTGTGGTCGCACTCCAATCAGTCAGCCGTGCTTAGCAGCAATGATGCGGGCTGCGGAGTCGGGGACCGATTTTGATCCCTTCAGCTTCCAGCAGCTAGAGGTGACGAAGGAGGCGCAGCGTGCGCGCGAGGAGCGTGCAGCGGTGTCGACATGGGTGCGCGCTAGCGTCTACAACCAGCCCACCCGGATGCCACCGCTTCATCCACCGTTTCCTTATCTCTCAGCGAGCAAAGGCCCTATGCTTTCCGCCGAGGCAGTTGGAAGCAAGGTGACCCTAAACCCATCAACGAGTCGCTGTCTGCCATTAGGGAGAGAGGCAAGTATTTCGTTAGCTCCAGCAGCACGCGGACCACTGCTGTTCAAGGCACCCGCAGACACTGGAGTGGTGAAAACAGTCGATGCTGCCCCTGCGCCCGCCTTGCCGCCGCCGCCTTCTGTAGCGTCCCAGCCACCTTCGTCGGTGTCAGTGTCTCAGCACAACGAATCCCAGGGCGTGGCTGCCGGTGAAAGCGACGCACCACGGAGGCGCGTCAAGTTTCCTTCCACAAAAATAAGATACCTCGGTGAGGGCGACACATACGGTAAAATAGATGCCACTGTTGATCAGCATCAGCCACCACCTCCCTTGTAATGTCCTTTTTCTTGCATGCACGAGCGCTTCTCATCGCTGCAAGCAGCTGCAGTAACACAGGAGCACAAGCAGTCAAAAAATAATCGCGCTGGTTTGGAAGGTGCGCTGCTGTACCTACTACACTCTTGTTGTCAACTCAATTTTTCCCGTATTTCAAGTGGCTCTCCTTTGGCCTACTTTGGCGTGTTTTCTTCCCCTCGTTTCCTTAGTTACTCAGCTGGCTGTGAGGTGCTGAGGACGGTAGGTATCAGCACTTTCTGTGTGCCTGGAGGTGTTCTCAAGACATCAACTTTGACGCCGCGTGGGATCTCCTTGAAAAAAAAAATAACATACAGGAAAAAGGCAGCCGTTTTTCTCCACTGCTTGTCCTCCTCGTCTCCGTGTAAAAGAGGAGGCGGAAGTGTGTATACGCAGACACCCAGCTGATCTATCTGCGTCGTTGTTGCACTCATTGAACAGCGGATCGATCCCTCCCCCTCTCTGCCCCGTCTTTTCGACCGCTTCCCTATGATGTCCTCACTACACATCTTTTCAATTCCTCTTTACATCTTTTTTTCCCCTCACTCCATTGCTCTCGCCTTCTCACTTAATGTGATTGCGCCCGTACGCACACACACACACACACACACACACCTAATCAAAATGCTACGGCGCCGACGCCTCTGACTTTTCTATCCCGATTACACAGAGTAAGCTGTGTGTGACATCATGACGACCAAGCGCCGCAACCACGGACGTTCGAAGCCCCCGCACAGCCGCGGTCGCGTCAAGCCGGTCCACTGCTTCAACTGCGGTCGCCTGACCCCGAAGGACAAGGCTGTTGGCCGCTTTGTGGTGCGCCGCATGCTGGATGCCGCCTCAGCCCGCGATGTGGCGGAGGCGTCTCCGGTGTACGGAGCTAAGTTCCCGATGCCGAAGTTGTACATGAAGCAGCGCTTCTGCATTGCGTGCGCTATCCACAGCCGCACTGTGCGTGCTCGCCCCGTCGTTGAGCGCAAGACGCGCTACACGAAGAAGGTGCCGTTCCGCCCGACCGGCAAGTAAACCCTTTACAAGGGGAGGGAGCAGTTACTTGAGTCACACATGACGCTTTTGCTAACTTGATATTTTTCTTTTCGGTTTATCTTCTCAAAAAAAAATAAATAAATAAAATAAATAAAGCAACACGGTAGAGTCTTGGACTCAATGAGTCAAGATCTTTTGCTGGTCTAATGGGAGGAGGGCCTTACGCTTCAGGGGATGCCACGTAAAAGACAGGCTACCCGCATGAGTGTTTCTGCTCTGATAGTGACTTTCTCCTCCTTGGTCTCAAGGGATGCGTGTTGCTCTCATTATCCTTTCGCCGAACGCAGTCGTTTTTTTTTCTGGAAGGAGACTAGCGTACATCATACCATGTCCTTCTCCCCCCATTCCCCGTGGCAAAGCACATGGGGGTTCTCACCTGCTTCTCTCTAGCCGGCTTCTATCTTGGATGACCGCAAACTTCACTTACCCATTTGGTTTCCCTCATCTCCATCTCGTTTCTTCACAACATTGCTTCTGCAAAAAAAAAAAAATTTGACTCATTTGCTTCTTGCGTGTTATATTACACAAACGGGCTCGAAATGCCACCTACTACATACCAAATCCCGAACACCCAAATACACATGCACGTGTACAGCATGCATTTGTTCACGTCATCGATTTTTCTCTTTTACTTCGCTCTCTTCCCCTCTTTTTCGTACAGAGAGGACAGAAACCATCAGCTGTGCCCTTAATTTTTTTGCTTTGTTCCGTGGGCTTCATTTCATTTCTTGCGTGGCGGCTTAGATACTTTCTTTCCCCTCTACAAAACTTATCTACCGTCACCGTTTCCCTTTCGGTTTTTATCTCGTATCTTTCTTTTATTTTCTTCGTTTCTGTTTTCTCTCTTTTGTTTTTATTTTTATTTTTTCAACATTACTTGCTTTCTTTGTCATTTTGCGTCTTCTTTTGAACGCTTCCACGGTCCTTGCAAGGAGATCCACACTCCCACCTTACAGAAACAAACAAAAAACGCACCACACGCACGCACTTTCAAGATAATTAACACTAACATCATTTCATTCCCGAGTTTTAGGCCTTCTTTTTTTTCCCTTTCTCTCGAGATTCCCAGACGGCTACAGCCATCCTTTTTTTTTTCTTTACTTTTTGTTCATTTTTTCTCCATTAATTCCACGAGATCCGTCGTGTAACACTTTTTTGCAAAATCTTTTTCTCGTTTCTTTCTTCTTTCCGTGAGTTTGTGATCGCTGAGTTGGGGTAGAGATGGGTAAGCTGTGTCTGTTTACAACTGATGCTTACACCAACTAAGCGTTTACTTTCACAATACGTAAAGCCACAAGGGGCATAAGGGATCGAGTCTTCATCGTGTTATATTTGCGCAGCTTTTTTTTTTTTTTCTGGCTCACTCCGCTGAGCATCGTTCCCTCTGTACCTTTTTCACTTCCGTTTTTTTCTTTTTCGTTGTTGTTCCACTTGCGCTCACTTTTGCTTCAGAGGGTGCCGCATTTTGCCAAGGTAACACCCGCACCGCGCTTTTTGAACACATACAAACCTCTTGGGATACTTTATAGTTGGATTCCTTCACTCTTCTTTCCTCAGGTTCCCCCTATTTAGGCCTTTACGTCATAAAGAAAAAAAGAGTTTCTTGCTTGTTTTTATTATTATACACATGCGCCGCTCTCTGCTGTTTGCCTGCTCCGCCGCCAAAGGCGGGGGTTGGGCCTCTATGTCTGATGCGGAGATCATCAAGCAGGTGGAGAGCAAACAGATTGCATTTTACGGTCTTGAGCAGGCTCTTTCTCCTGACTATGACCGCGCTATCGCCATTCGTCGTGAGATTGTAAAGAAGATGATCCCATCCACTAATGCCACGCACCCGTTGGAGAAATTGCCGTACACAAACTACGACTGGAACCGGGTTGTGGGTCAGAGTTGCGAGAACATTCTTGGCTACGTCCCGGTACCGGTCGGCCTAGCCGGTCCACTGCTTCTGGATGGAAAGGAGGTGGGGATACCGATGGCAACGACAGAGGGTGCACTCATTGCAAGTACGCACCGTGGTGCGCGCGCAATCAACCTCAGCGGTGGTTGTCGGACCGCGGTGTTGAAGGAAGGGATGACGCGAGCACCTGTAGTCGAGGTAAACTCATTCGACGAGGCTATTGCTGTCGTAAAGTTCTGCGAGGATCGGTTCGACGTACTGAAAGAAGCCTTCGAGTCTACAACCCGCTTTGGGAAACTGCAGAGCATTAAGTGTGCCATGACAGGCCGTCAGGTGCACATGCGTTTCTGCGCCTTCACTGGAGACGCAATGGGAATGAACATGATTACAAAAGGCTGTGACAAAGCACTGCAGGTGCTGCAGCAGCACGTTCCTTCCGCGCGAGTGTTGACGCTGTCAGGTAACTTCTGCACGGACAAGAAGCCTTCCGCATTAAACTGGGTGGAGGGACGTGGAAAGTCGGTGATAGCAGAGGCCGTCATCAAACGTGAGGTGGTGGAAGGCGTCCTCAAGTGCACTGTGGACAGCGTCGTCTCGTTGAATGTGACGAAGAACCTCCGTGGCTCTGCGCTTGCCGGTTCCATTGGCGGATTCAACGCTCACGCAGCCAACGTCGTAGCCGCGATCTATATCGCCACTGGTCAGGATCCTGCGCAGGTTGTGGAATCGGCAACATGTATGACAACAGTTGAGAAAGATGGTGAAGATCTTATGATCAGCGTCATGATGCCGAGCATCGAGGTCGGCGCGGTTGGCGGTGGCACAGGCTTGTCGTCACAGCGCGCCATGCTGGAGCTCATGGGGTACGCGGGTGCGAACAAAGAAAACCCAGGTGCCAATTCCCGTCAGATTGCACGCGTTGTGGCAGGTGCAGTTGTTTGCGGGGAACTCTCTCTCTTATCCGGCCTTGCCGCCGGCCACTTGCTGAGTGCTCACATGAAGCTGAACCGCAAGCCCTCAGGTCAATGAGAAGTGACCCACAGGAGTTGCAGCGTTGCGTTGGCTAGGCTGGAAAACACAGACACACACACACACACACACACACACACACACACAGAGAGAGAGGCATCGGTAGCAGCGTCTGAAAGACAAGATTGCATCGCTACTATTTTTTTTGTCTCAGATTATACAGCTACTCAGTTCCAGGGAATATGTGCTTTCGTCTACATAAGCCCTCCAAAGATTAACGTTTCCCTCCCTCGCTTCTGACCAACAGGTTCCGATAAAGGCGGCTGCCGCCGCGCTGCCTCACGGATCCACCTCGATTATGTATGGTACCCATTCAGCTCCCTCCCCCTACACACACACACACACACACCACCCCTACCAAATCGTTCCCGATGGCGGTAGAACAATGCCTATACAATTTGGTGAGGCCGCATCAGTATATCGCCACTGATAACCGTGGTGTATTCCTGGGTGGCGCTGCGTCAGAGCAGCCTGCTATTGTGAGTACGTCTGCACCAACCATATACAAAGGTCAGATGTGTCACTGTGACTCGCACGAGCCTCACCCGTCCCCGACTACCAACGGGTTGCGGGAGAGGAGACTATGCCACTCGGAGGAGTGCACTGTATGGCGACTAGCATAATCGGCGTGACTCGAAGGCGACCTGCGACGTAGAGGGGAGGGGTGTACCAGCGTTCGAGAACCACGTCGTGCTCATACAGGTCACTCAATCGCTGTTGTCACGTTGGCGTACCGCCGACTTTGATCACCGTATGGGGCTGCCGAAAGGGCGGAAAGGGTAGGTCGAAGAGTAGAACGGATGTTCTGGATGACTGAGGGTGCACTTCGTAAATATTTTCGAGCTGTACGTTGATTTTCCTTACCATGTACATTGCGAAACAGCAGGTATCTTCTCTTTACCGGTCTTTGTGTTTTCACCTTCCTTCCCCCTTTGACCGCGATGTCCCCATCTCCTGTCCTCAATCATTGAGTTCATAGTAGTTGGGGGATCGACATGATGAGGTGTGTTCTAGTGCATGTGGATGTGGATGTTTTTTCAAATATGTTGAGTTGTGCGGTTATGCCTCCACCGTGCCTCTTCTTTTGCATAAGGCTGCACGACGGCGGGTTTCATTTTTTTTTGCCTCGACGATTCGACGATGCCAATTTCTACAAGTGTAAAGGATAAGGGGGTCGAGGATGTGTGGCCTACTATATGGACAGTATCCGGTTGTGTAGGCCAGGGAAACGAGCACGTGCAAATCTCAGGAAATCCTGAGTCGATGATGCACTCCCATAAACAACTTAGCCGTATGGGAGCTTCTTTCTTGCCCCTCCCTCCCTCCCTCCCTCGCTCGATTTCTTATTCGTTTCATAAAGAGGTGCAGGTCATGTGCACCTTGCCCTCTGTAAGTAGAGGTGGATTTCGTCTTATTTTAGATAGGGGGAGGGGAGGAGGGAAAGGAGAGCGGACAATTCAGGGGAAAATGACAAACCGATGTGGTCACTCTGCGCCACGCACCACGTGCGCCTGAGAGTGAGCCTGGCCGAGAGCACGATTCATTTGTCACACATACACACACATACACACACACACACACACACACACATGATTGTGCCGGTGCTACCAGGGAGTTTCGATTGAAGGGCAGGGGACTCGACTGGTTCCTTTCCCGTGGGAAAAGGGAATTCATTCTTTCTATGCCAAAGGGCAGGTGATGCACATGCAATCGCGTTTGCGTCTTCGGTCTTCTTGGCACCTGCTAGCTTGGGTGCGTTGATTCATCTCACCTTCTTTTTGGCTCTACCCGTTCCCTTCTTTCTTTTTTTTTCACCCATGGTGCCCATGGAATATATATATATATATTATTTCGACTTGGCTGATCGTCTCGCTCCTCCACCGCCGCGGGTTTAACCCGCTGATTCACGTTCACGTTTTGTAAAATGCCGACTTGCAGTGGTACAACAGTTCAACCTGTCATTCCTTTTACACGTTTGCATCCACAGCGGAGAATCGCAGTGGTGCTCTTTCGATTTTTCTTCACGTCAACGCCGGCATACATAAAAAAAAAAACGATCGTCAGCAGACATAACACCGGCTGAGGAGAGCAACACTTTTACCTGCGCTCGTTCTGTCAGCTCATTTGTGGGGTTGACACACACACACACACACACACACACTCACACGTGCCAGTCATATAGGAGAAGAACGGAAGCGACGTCCATCCTTTTCTTCCCCCTTTTTCATCTCTGTTGTTAGGATGAACAGCAAGGCTATCCTGTTTGTTGCGAACATATCATCGATCGCAAATTCACAATATCTAGAGCGACTTTTTTCCGCTTACGGCGCGGTGCACAATGTTCAGTTGTTCGGCGAGGGCCCACACCTCTACGCGGAGGTGACCTACGGTACCGTCGATGACGCCGACGCTGCTGTGGCGGCGCTGCATTGTCACTACCAGACATGCCGTAACTTACCAATGATCGTCTTGTACTCGAAGAATAGTCCTGCCATCTCTGTCTACGGCCATCAAGTTGGGGAAGAGTTTATGAGGGCCGCAGAGGAGAAGCGTGCACCTCGCTTGATCGCGTTAGACAAGTTTGATAGCAATTACGAGCGCCATGGAGTGCAGCCGCCTCCTTTGGAGAGCGACATCATCCGTGAACACAACCATCCTCAGGGCTACTAGTAAGAAGAGGATGGGAGGGTAAGCTGTGACCTGAGAGGTGCTTCCACGCACACAGTGTCTGCATAGGCAAGAGCTCTCATTTCTCTCTTGACCCGTTTTCCGCTCACATGACTTGCAACTCTACTTCGAACTACTGGCGATCAGAATGTTTTCGTGTCGTTCCACTGCGGCGCCGGTGGATTTTGAGGGGAGTGGGGAGGGGGTGCTCAGAACGATTTGGACTACAGGTCGATTCTGTGACACCGGTGACTGTCGTCATGACATTGCTTTTTTTCCCTCCTAGTCGAATTCATCCGTTGGCCTCGCGTTTTTTTTTCTTGTTGCAGATGTTGCCACGGGGGGTAAATCCCTTTTTGTTTCCTCGTCTTCCTCTTCCTTCTCTCTCTCTCTCTGTTTGTGTGTGTGTGCTTGTTGGATACTTTTCATTGCTCCTCCCATCACGCACTTTTTCATTCATGGTTATGATACGCATGACCAGGATACCGACTTCCCGTATAGCACACAACACCATTTTTCTTCTGCCCACTGTTTGCGATAATCCTCGAAGAGACATGCGACAATCATGAGAAGCATGTGCGCTTGTGCAAGGTTGGGTATGCATGTGGGTTCGGATAATTTGATGTCTGGTCCCTTTCTTTCCCTCAGCCCGCATACCGGCACAAAGCGGCGTGCGGCCATTCTTATTTTTACTGCTCACCGGGGCTCTGGCGTGAGTTGTTTCCTCGTCTCCTCCATACAAGCTCATACACGCCTTGTCTTTACCCGTTAAGGCGTCTTCTTATCGAGGTTTTCATTGATTGTGCTTGCTATTTATGACTATATTTTCTCTCCACGCCCCACCTCACTGGACACGTGCCTCTTCCGTCTTCACTGCTTCTCTCTCCTCAGACTACTTGCGCTTTGTAATGCGATCTCACTCAGGCTTCTCTTCCCCTTCCCACGATGCTGGAAACAGAGGAGAAGGGGAATGTGACACACCGCCCTGTCCCCAGTTCGCTTCCCACCCCTGACGCGCACAGCAAAATACCACACATGTACCCATCGGAAGGCGTCCAAGTTGACTTGCCGAGATGTAGCACCCTCAACTTTGACCGGCGCCTTTCAATGCCCGGGGGTGAACGCGTGCATTTCTGAGGGATGTGAGGATATCCGACAGCGTCTGTGGAGGACATCACAAAACTGTTTTGCTTCCGCTTCATTACAACGGGGGGGGAAGGGGTGCTGTGAACACTGGAATGCAAAAGGTGGACAACATTAGTGCTCCTATGGTATCATCGATGCAGGCTGCTGTGTCTCGCGTGCGATTTTCTCATCTCCTCCTCGAGTCTGTGAAGGCCTCGCAGCTGCGACAGGCACAATTGTTACACGCTTATGCTTGCTTCATCTCATGGTATGATGGCAGTATCCTAACATATTCACAGACATTCGTTCCGTTTTTCGAAATAAGATCATACATACATTTCCAAAATAAGTGCCTTTTGCACTCAAGTTTCTGCCTCTGTTGGCGTTGTTGTGCCCCCTTTTCGTTGCGCATCAGCTGAGGGCGAGGGGAGGGGGGGGGGCGGCGGCACCCTTCCTTTGGTACCTAGGGATCACTACCTCCCATCTTCTGGAGGCCAGGGAGTTTTGTATACCTGTGCCGAACGCAGAGCCACTTTTGCGGGGCACGTCATCGTGCACTCGTAAAGTGTGGGGCGCCAGTAACATTTTTTTTGTCCTGATATCGTCCGAGCTCATATCGTGGACTGTGCTTCCCTCATAGAAAACTTCGACAGTGAGCGGGTTTCGTATCATTTAGGTGATCGTCAAGGCGTCCGTGTGACTCGAGCAACTCTTTCCCGCCCTGACTACTTGTGAGGATGTGGGGGTCGACCTAAACGGGGTGCGAGGCGTAATGATTAGCTTGATGGGAGCGGCCGAGAGGTCTGTCTGTTTAGCAGGGATGAGCTGCAGCTCGAGACCGAACGAGGGCTTGGATGACTGAGTTGGCATTTACGTAACGTGTGGATTTCATTCCTAAACAGCCACATGGGGAGCCTCACGACAGGCGACAGCTCAGCGCCCGATTACTGTCTTCTTGTATGGGTCTGTGGGTACGCTAAGCAATTGGGAGGGACGCCGAGCTTACGGGTGGTGTCCGTATCCCCCCTTTTCTTTTATTATTACTATGGCCCCGTTGCAATGTTGACAGCTTATGATCCGAGTTGACGGCCCTATCATCATTTTTTTTTGTCGATTGCCAGGTGAGCTGCTGCAGGCCCTCTCTCCTCTACTTCTCCTCCTCCCCGCTGTAACTGTGGCTGTGTGGAGTCAATCCAGGCCCAGTCTCACAACAAGACAAAGCAAAAGCAAAGACACCTTCAAAAAGATTTGGTGCTTTTCTCCTATACCCCTACTATTTTAACTCTCCTTTTACCGCCGTTCCTCGTGTGTGTGTGTGTGTGTGTGTGTGTGTGCGCTTCGTTTTGCTTCCAACTTGAAGAGGAGGTTCTCATGCCCAACGCCTCCCCTCCCCTCCCCTCCCCCCTTTCCTTCTGCTTCGCCCTCTTTCGTTTCCTCTCCTCTTCTTCCAGTCCTCCAAAGTGACTAGTAGGCAGAAATACGGAAATCCATCCGAACAGCAAGTTCCAACAGGCGGGTTCTGTCCTGCACTTCTCATACCCCTCCCTGTCCCATCCTCAGGGAGGATCACAGGAATCAAGCACGTTCTTACCCCGTGTGCGTTGTGTGACTTCCTCTCGTTAATACATCTCTTCCCCTCCCCTCCCTTTTTTTCTGTTCCTCCCATCTCTCGCTTTTACTTCTTTTTCTTCTCATTGCACATCAGTCGGCTTTGGTCTTTGCTCATCAGAGAAGCGAGTTGTAGGGGCAATTAGCAACAAAAAATGAGCTTCAGTGATTCACGAGCGGAGCGGCTTCGCCGCGTGAACCGCTACAAAGCGATTCAAGCCGAGCTCGCCAAACAAAAAGAGGATGACGACTTTGCAGCCATGCGAGCAGGCAAGGCGAAGGCAGCTGCCGTTGATGAGGCCCTGGCGGCCGAGCTAGCCGAGCAGCAGCGACTCGAGTTGAAGGACGCCAAGATGCTCCAGCTAGTGCGTGACTACCCAGACGTGCGATCACTAGAGGTTCAGCTAAAAGATGCCTATCTCCGTAAAAGCCGTGCGGAGCAGGTGACGGACCACAGCATCGCCAAGGAGCGGGCAGCAGAGGAACAGCGGAAGTACATAGACTATTTGGCTGAGCAAGACCGTCTTGTCAAGGAGGAGGATGAAAAGAAGCGCTTGGAAGAGATGGAGCGCTTTCGGCGACATCAGGCAGAACAGCTAGATATAATCCGCCAGCGGCGTGCTGCTGCGCTGGAGGATGCGAAGCAGCGCGAGCAGGAGCGTATCGCCGTAGATGCGGTGGCTGCGCGAGTGCAGGAGCAGGACTTCCTCGAAAGTCTTGCCCGTCGCGATCGGCAGCGGCGCCTGCAGGAGGAGCAAAATGAGTTTGTCCGTCTCCGTACGGCTATTAAAAAGGCCGAAGAGGAACGGGAAGCCAAGGAGGAAGCAGCGATTCGTGCCTACTTCGAAGAACAGAACCGTAGACGAGAGATGGAGGAAAAGATGGCGCGCGAGCGGGATGCCGTGAAGGCTCGCATACTGGAAGAGCAGAGCAGTCGTATCGCCGAAGAGGAACGCAAGAAGCGTGAGCTGGAGACGCTACTCCAGGAGTACTACGAAGAGGAGCGCTTGGCAAAAGAAAGAATGCTTATGAAAGCAGAAAAAGAAAGCCGCGAACGCATGGCTGCCGCCGTATTACGTGAAAATGAGCAGCTTATTGAGCAGCGCCGCATTGCCAGAGAGGCAGAGATGGCCGAAATCATGCGCTTCCGACAGGAAACGATGGAAAAGTTGGCTGAGCAGGCTAAACTGGATCAGCTCAACCGCCAGAAGCAAGCGGAGCTGAAGCGGCAACACATAGTCGAAGTGAACCAGCGTCTTGAAGAACGCCGCCTCCTCAAGGAGAAAGAGAAGGAGCTAGAGCGCCAGGTCGTTGAACAAGACGTCCAACATGAACTTCAAATCCAAGAGTACATCCGACGCGCTCGCGAGAAGCTGTTGGCAGAGCATCTCCCCAAGCTAGGAGGGTATGCCCCTGTTCATGCCTTGCGGGACGAAGAGAAGGTAAAGTTTTTTTCTCAGGACAAAGTTTCCGAGAAAGTTGCTCCGACACGCTAACGAAGGTGCGTACCGTCTGGTTTTCCTCGCTGACATCGTCGCAGGTATGCCTGCTTCGTTGCCCTTCTGCTCCGATTTTCTCCGCTGCACATTTGCACCTTTTCCTTCGTTTTCTTCCTCTCTTCCCTCCTCCATGCCATTGGAGGTGGGGAAAAAAGGCGGAGCATTGGAGTGGAGGTGAGAGAAGTTGCATTTAGCCCCCGTGTAGGCACTCTTCATATGTACATAAGCAGTGTTAATGTTGACTTTGTTGGTGTAGCAGCGCCGTTTCTTCTGGGGCGTTGCCGATATACATATATATATATATATATTTTTTTGCCAGATGCGTGGATCGTTGTCTTCCTCTTCGGTATGATCTCTGTTTGTCCACCGGGTATCTGAATGTTTTGCTCTGCGTGCCTCCTTCCTACTTCCCTTTATGTACTATATGTGGTAATCGGAACTATTAGCCGTGCTCGTTTCTTCCTCTACATACACAAACGCATACCCACCCACACAAACGTATATATATATATATATATATATATATATATATATGTTGATACCTCTTCGATCGTTTCTTTCTCAGGCTCCCCCATGACCCCGCGACACGCGAACGCGCTGTTCATATCCACAACACACCTCTAACAACAAAAAATGACATGGTGTTCTCCTTTCGATGAGGAAGTGTGCTCGACGACGATGCGTGCTTTAGCACTCGCTTCCTCGCACCTTCCTTTCTTCACGTTTTTGTGATCGTGCGGTTGTGCACAAACGCTTGGCCCACTTTTATTCATGACGTGAGGTGCGCTTGTTGTGCAACGCTCCCGCATTTCACTGTCAGGTGTCTCACTGTTTGTCAATTTGTTGCATTCCATTCCTCTCGTTGCTTCTGTGTTATGCGACTGGCTGCGAGGTGAAAAAAATCGGGGAGAGATGAGCGCCAGGTGATATGATGGTCGTTTTTCTTCAATGCTTACCTACTGATACCCACCCTCGCTCTTTTCTCCAGCACTCACACGCACACGCGTGCGCGCACACATACACATATACACATACGTGTACGGAGTGCGGAGGGAGGTGGAAATAGCTCGATTTTTTTTTTTGTGTGGGCGCGCTGACTGCTATTCTTCAGCTTTTTTTTTGGGGGGGGGCAAAGTTGGGGTGGGGGGTGAGAACGTCTTCTATACACCACTGAGTTGACGTGATAATATCAGTGTCGGGGCTTCTCTGTATGCTGCTCTCTAACGCTGATTTACACCATCTCCGTCCTTTTCTAGATCGTTTTCTTCATCAGACATTCGTTGCGATTTTTTTTCTTTTGTCATGCGAGGCCGGGAAAGAATATGGAAGGCAGCGCCGCTACCGCAGTCGTTTCACGCGTCTCTGGAGTCAGGTGACTGGCTGCGTGCGCTTCAGATATATCAGCGTCACCCATACCACACTCCTCCAGCTGACACCTTCGATCTTTTAAAGGCAATCATGCACTACACCGGCGTCGGTGTTGAGGACGTGAAAGCACGCTTCAATGAGAAGCTGCGTCTTTCTGCGAGCTTTCAGCGCCGAAAGTCTGAGGAGGTGGAGTGGTCGCTGTTCTGGGAAGCACTCAACAAAGGGGATGGGAAAACGATTAGCGAGGCCCTATCAGGGGCCAGTGTAAGTGGTGCCACCCCACAGATCGGTTTGGCTGAGGCGTGTGCCGTACTGCTCAAGGGTGCGGGAAGGGAGTGGCACACGCGCCTAATAGATGACTTACCCTTCTCCACTGTAACTAGATGTAATCTTCTCCATGCAGCCTTATCAGAAAAGCGGCCTGACGTCGCGGCTGAGATGCTCAGCCATGCCCGCGTGACCCGCTCTGATTTGAGCAGTTTGTGGCCGCTCATGGCTCAGTGCACGTGGGAGGAGGTGCTCAAGATGATATCAGCCTGCCCAAAGAACTCTGTGCCCTACAACAAAGTCCTTCCCTTCATCCTGAAGGACGGCTGCAGCTTGCAGACACTTTCCGAGCATCTTGAGCACGCCCGGGTCTTGGGGGACGCCGATGTTGTGGCCCCGTTGCTAGCGTACGCAATAGGGATGGAAGACTGGCCTTACGTTGAGCGGTGTGTGGACCACCTGGTTGACATTGGCAAGATCACTTCCTCGGCACGTGATGCCTTCCGCCACTTATGCAAATTACATGGGCCGAAATGCGTGTGCCAGCGCCTGCTAGAACACCACGTCGAACTCTCTGACCTGTCCATCGACGATCTTGAGTCCCTCCGGTTTTGAGAAAGGGATGAGGGCAGGGTTTAGTGCCTGCAGGTGTATTTTGTTTGTTTTTTTTTGGGGTGGGGAGGAGGAGGAGGAGGAGGAAGGCATCGGGGTGTCTACGAGGCGGTCTTGGCACCATTGTCGCCCTTACCCAAGCGCGAACTTCCTCCTTTCCCCATCGTGTTCATATGTGTACGTTTCAGACTGCTATGCTGTGGTGGCATCCTCGCGCGTCGTTTCCCGCAACCTTCCTCTCACCTCAACTTCCCCCCTCTTTCCTTCACAGATGTGCTGTCGGGGCTTCCGCGAAAGGAGAGGAGGACAGAGGCTCCCGGTGTGGGGACCCGGCAACTATAACGGCGACGCGTAGGTGTGCATGTGTGTGTGTGTGTGTTTTCTCTCCCTCCTTCCTTCACAGATGAGTGTTTGGTCAAGGGTTTAACAAAGTGTCTGCCGAGTGGGGAAGGGGTTGGGGGAGAGATGCGGAGTCTGGCATCGGCTCCAAGGGTCTCTTGCTATAGACGAAAGGGGGATATTGCGTCCGTGGAGGCCTGTACAATAGGGGGGGGGTGCAGTATAGGCATAATTGGAGAGCTCATGAGGTGAAATATGACCCCACTGCATCGTATCGAATGTTGCCCGAGGTTTATATATATGTCGAGTGTTGCCCTCTGCTCACTCCCGCCCCCCTTTTCCCCCTTCTCTTTCCCGACTTATTTCGTATCTAAGATGCGGGGAAAGCAGCGGCGTTGAGAGCATGCACTTCGTTCTGGTTTCCCTCCTCCAATACTTTGTCACTCTTATATGCTTCTCAAACAGACCAGATGACCCCAAAGTCAATCATATTTTACTGCATATGAAATAAATAAAAAGTGCGATGGCAATGCACCCTTGGGTGTTACACTCGAACGAAATCGGCTATGTACACATTCTCAAGTAGAAGGAGGTGAGTTGTGTTCTTCCTTGAAGGTTTTGCCGCTTTCTCGGCGAGGTAGTCTGCTATGGGCACTACATGCAAAACCAATGGAGGGCAAGTAGAGGGCACAAGCGCCTCTCGCCCTTTGCACAGCCGGCAGCGTCACCCTTCTTGAGGTTCAGGGATTGCAGATTGTGTCCGTCCCTTTGCGCTTTCTATTCCCCTCTGATTTCCGGCATCTTCATATCACTTGAACTGTTTCTTCATTCCCTTTTCTCCGCCTCTCTGTACGCGGGTGTCGACGTGGAAACCGTTGCGGTCTCCACCCCCCTTCGCATCTCCCCGTTTGCTTCGCTGCGACAGTATACCTCTTTTTGATTCACCATTGTCGTATTTCGTACGTCTCCCGCTCTTTTCTCCCACCTTCAGTGGATTTCGCATGTGGAGGTTGGCACGCGTGCAGTGACTCTTTATTTCTCGACACGCCCTCGTTCGGTAGACGAGTACATCACCCTATCTTTTCTTTTCCTTTTTTTTTTGCTTGGCTATAATGTCCGGAGCTAGAGTGTTGCTCTGCCTGTGCATGGTCGCCTTAGTGGCGACGACGTGTTTCGCGGAGACAGTGGCTGACGTGGAAATGAATACCCACCCGCTGTTGTTTGTCTCCAAGTCGACTTCAAGCGACGACATTGTCCTTGGCTCCTCTGTTGAAGTTGTGATTACAGTGACGAATTATGGACAGAGCCCAGCTTTTGACGTGCAGATATCTGACATGCTGGAGGACGGCTCACTTCAGACAAAGTCGATAGCCTCCCTCCCCTACGGTGCCTCGGAGACGTTGCGCTACACGGTAACTCCCAGCTCGCTCGGTAACTATCCTATATCTGTGGCTGAGGTGTCGTACAACGTGGAGAAGGGCAATCCTGCGACCTCTTTGAAGGCTCTCAGCAACCTGATCCGCGAGGGGGAGGCGTACTTCCATGGTGAGGGTGTCGACGACGAAAGCTTCCGTGGTGTCGTCTCCGTCCTCACCCGTGACCACTACGATCGAATGCACGCGCGCTACATCAAGGAATCGACAGCTTACATTTTCCTAGGTGTGATCCCAGCACTTTTTCCCTATGTGCTGTACCGCGTGAAACAGGGCGAAGTAGATGCACTACTCCGCCGAAGCAAGGCAAGTAAGTAGCAGGCTTTCATTGTTTTGTGGCACAATGGGTTTCCCAAGTTTCCTACATATATATATATATATATGTATATGTATAAGCGTCGCTACCACCACCCAGTTGCCATTTTTTCAATAAGCTCCTTTATGAATCACAAACGCAACAGAAAGTGCAATGCTGACGCTGTTTGGTGGACAGGGCGCCCTTGCGGAGATGGAAAGCAGTCGCTCTCAGTGTTCACGTTGATATGGATGCGTCGACCACCTTTCCCACTCTCGTTGTACCTTCCTTTTTTCCTATGTGGCCTCTTTCTTTCCAACGCAGAGATGAAGATGAGAAAAAAAAATTGAGAAAGTGATCCTGTTTGGGCTTCAATTGACAGTGTGTCCTTTTTATATATATATATATATATATATATATATATTTATGTTTGCATCGCTCCCTGTGTTGTTCTGTTTGCCGTGTGGAATGACAACTTGAAATACTTGTGTGCATGCTTATTCGTGATTGGGGGCGGGTTGAGCGGAATAAAAAATGAAACAATCCATTGCTTGTCTCCCCCTCTTCTCTCTCCTAGTGGGAAGCGTTGAGTTGGGGTGGTGTGTGCATCTGTGTGTGATTGCTGTTATCCTGTGTGTGATCTTCACTACGTCTCTCCTCTTCTCTTAGTGAAGTGACTATGCGTGCGTGAGCATCAGTCGGATCGCCGGTGCTTTCTTCTTTTGTTCATCGTTTGGGTTCTGGGTGTATATGCACACATACGCGTCTTCGCGTTGGTGTTGAGCGGCAATGGATGGATGGTAAAGGCGCTGTGCGCAACGTTTGAGGTAGCACACGGTTGTCTCCTCTTTTTGTGTTCTCAGCTGCACTAAGTTATTTTCTGTGCGCATTGGCGACCCTCGTCTCCCTTTCCATTCCTTGCTGGGTGTGTGCGTATCGTATGTGATTTTTTTTTCTTTCTGCCGTGTAGGGAGTTGGTTTTGTAACGGTGTGCGTGTGTGTACGTTCTCACACTTCCTCGCCTTCTTTTTTTTTCCCCCCGTTTGGTGGTGGTGTTAAAGGTGTGCTCACACACGAGGAAAAACAACAAGTATCGATATGTAAAAGTCGATGTGAACTACGACAAGTCTGTCCGCGGTTGTGTCAATAAGTTGCATAGCCGTGACTGTAGGGATAGAGGGGAGGGGCGCGGAAAGAGAAGGTAACATTTGCGCACCGCACCGTAAGCGTGAGGATCGGCCTTGGGGACCTTCTCCCCCGGACCTCTCCCTTGATATGAGCTAGGGTGAGGAGGAGGAGCAGAAAGAAAAAAAAGGCGGCGCTTGTATGCCAAAGGCGCTCAGTCGGCTATTGACCCATTCCTGCTTGACTTTTTTCGTCCACCGTAATGAGTGCCGTACGTTGGTGTAGCTTCCACTCTTTTCGATGGTATGCACCATTGGGATGCAGCAGCATTTTTATTTATTTATCTCCTCCCTTCCCCCTTTCTCTTTTCTTCCTCTTCTCAACGGCTGCTCAACTTTGCCTTCACTGCTAACTTCCCCTCGGGAACTCTTTTTCTTCATACTCGCACATTTTATCACAGTGTGGGCAGCTCTCCTGAGTGAGGAAAAAGAAAAGTACACAGCGAAGCATCGCTCCGTTCTCTCTTTTTTCTCTTTCAGGATCTCTCGCAAACGTAAGAAAAAAAAAAACTGGACGGCCTTTCTTTTCAAGTCACGCCGCCCCGTCCCCCTTCAGTGTGTTTCGCATTCCGCCAAAATGTCCATGTTGCATTTCACAAACGAGGAGGAGAGCGTGATTAGCCTTGTGGAGTTGAGCTCTGAGCCATGTGAAACATTCCCGTGCGACCCGCTGACGGAGAGCTTCGCTTCCCTCACGAGCTCTCTCGGCCCTCAGCTTACACCACACGCTCAAGCTGTAGTCGGTAAAGAACACCGTGTTTCACCCGATGTCGAGGAGGAGTTCAGCGAGGAGGTGGAGGAGACACCAGCTGAAGCGGCGGAGCGGATGCGCCAGGAGCGGTACCACCGTCTTCGCTATGGCCCAACCCGCGCCAACCGCGATCACGACAGACAAAGAATTCTTTCTGCTCGCCAGAACCTACTGAACGAGTTCATTCTGCGCGAAGCGAAGGGCACCACTGTCAGTCGCCAGGATCACCACATCATGCTGCGTCAGCTTGTCAGCGCGGCATACTTCCGCGACCCCAACCGTGTCGTCAACCGACCGCACTGGCGCCGTATTCTGGCAGCCATCGGCAAGGAGTACTACGGTTCAAAGGCGATTTTCTCTCTTTCTCCCGATCCATACGAGAGCGTTGTCGCAAAGCTATCGTCAATGATGTTATGGGATAATGAGATTCGGCACTGGCCCTACGGCTACTGCGAGTCGGAGGTGACACGCCGCCATGATCTCCAGCTTGAGACGCTGAGGAAGTTGCAGGAGAGGGGCAAGCTTTTCTTGTAGGTGGTAGACGTTTTATTCCGCCGCCACCTCCACCTCCACCTCCACCTCCTTTTCCGATCACCTATCAATCATGCATGTGCAACAACATGCAACCTTTCAAAGCAGCCGTCTTAAACATGCGCTAATCACTCACTTCACCAACACCAACTAGAGGAGCACTGTTTTCCTCTTTTTTTATTTTTACCCAGCTCTGCAAGACTGAATTTGTGCGGACGGGACACAAGTGCGTGTGCGTTTGTATTTCCCAGGAAAAGAAAGTGAAAGCAATGCCTGTTTTGTGCTTGAATGCCTTTTTTTTCCTTATTGCGTACATGTGTTGAGAAATTGAAGAACCAGGGGTCAAATATATGGAGGGTATTACATCACAGCTAGACGTTGTTCGCAAGAGCGCCTACGCAGATGTGCCGCCCAGCGATGTGTTCCTCTTCTTTCATGTGAGCGATGCTTTACAGTGTGTGTATGTGTGTAGGTTAGTTTATGTCTCTACAACTGGGTAGTATTGTGAGCTCCGACTTGCTTTGTATATATATACATATATATCCTGTTCCTCGATTTTTTGGCCCCCTCCTCTGCGTGTCATCACTTGTTCAAACGCATTACTTTGGTAACTGGTTTTGTTTCGCTGCGTAACGTTTTTTTTTTTTTCTATCGCGGTGTTCCGGGTTTCGTGTTTCAGTTGACCTCTTTTTTTTTTCTCATGAGTTGGGCCATCATTTTTGATGGTCGCCGCTTTTTTCCTCCATCCGTTTCTCCACTTTCTTCCTCTTCAGTCTTCAAGCACATCGGCTGTTATCACACACCTACACACACCCGTGCATATGAGCGAGACTGCGTGCATATCGGATATATATGGACGCGCGTGTTCTCTGGGGGGGAGGGAGGGGTGGGGGCTCTCGGCAAACTCAAGGCGATGTAGAGAAAGTGAAGGGGAACCTATCGGTCAAGAAGTCAATGGTCAGGAAGGTACAATAAAAATGAAACAGAGAGGGAGGTAGTCCTCGCTAACTGTTTCTGCATCCAATCTCACCAAAGCTTAGAGAAAAACCACAGAGAGACAGCAAGTAGTAACACACACACACACACACACACACACACGCGCGAGAAAAGTGTTGAAGAGCGCTCTTTCAGCTCACTCCCGTAGCAAACTGAAAGCACCAGCAGTGGTGCTACCTGCTTCACACTTGTCGGCATCGCGGAGCGGGAGGAGAGATAATTGTTTCGTGTTTTCTAGAAGTCTACATGATCGAACTAAGGGTATTCACTTATAACCGATGAAGATATATATTTTTATGTCCTCTCTCTCCGTGTTTGTGGGTGGGTGTGTATGTCGATGGCTTCGCTGAGTTTGACACTCGTCCAGGCTTGCTGATGCCCCTCTCTCATCCCCCCCCTCCCCCCCCAAAAAAAAGAAAAAAAAGGACTGTCGAAAGAATAAGAGCTCTAAAAGTCGAATCAGTAGCTACACCAGGAAACTAAGCTTCGCGCTTTCGAGAGAGAGCATGCGAATGCTCTGTATTCATGCTCTCTCCCTTTCCTGGTCTTCTTTTCTGGTTCTTTATTTTCCTTTTTATCGGTCTTTGTCCTTTTGGTGTGTGGCAGGGGAGGCGGTACACAATTTTAGTAAAACATGTTTCCGTAAATATACCGTGGCGCGTGCGTATGCCTATCTCCCGGTGCGGCGAAGGCTCAGGAAGGCAGAGTACATGAAAACAGTGCACATCAAGCAGGGTGGGTGTGGCTACACTGTTAACCAGTTCCGCTTGCTCTCTTTCACCGCTGGCATGCGCAAACGCACCAACCCGTGACTAGTGCACAGTGGCGCACGTGCTGTGAAGATGAGATAAAAAGTTGATTCCTCCCAATTTTGGTTCTTTTTATTATCATTTTTGAAAAAAAAACATTTTCATTTAAATCATTATTTGTGTGTGCGAATGAATTCTACATGTTTTTTTTTTTTTAATGTTTCGAGGAAGCTGACAAACGTGCTTTCCTCATGTCATTGTGGGTGGCGTGTTGGCGTGTGTTTCTTTCAGGGGGTTGTGAGTGGTGGTGTGCTCCACTGCGTTCTTCTCGCTGCTCCTACCTGTCCTTCTCTCCGTTTTCTCCAGCTATCGAGTTGATGGGAAGCAGTCAGCTAGGGATTCGAGTGACAGCGGAGGCAAAGTCGGATCGAAAAGAAAAAAAAGGATAGCGGCACGTGTTTTTCTTGGTGGGAAATTCACCCTGCCCCATATCCCCCCTCAGCGCTCAATCACAGGGGGATTCACGGCTCTGTAGGGTGCCATATTTTGAATAGGCTTTCAGCGCATACACCACCGCCACTGACCTTTTTTTTCCATGCGCTCCTCATTCGAGCTCATTATTTTCTTTTTGTAAAAAAAAAAAGAGACATTCGAAAGGTGTTGACAATGTTCTCGAAGGGAACGTTGGGGAGGTGTTAGAGAGTCGTCACTCCATCGCCTGGTCAGCAGCCTCCTTGCGCTCGCCCCGACACGCACATGTGTTTCCTCATGTCATCCCGAAGGGAAACATCCGACTGTTTCTGGCTGCGGGCGGAATGTGGAGCACGGTCTGCTTGAATGAGTGGGCAGGTGGAAGAGGAGCGAGTTGGTTTGCCGCGTAGCTCGTTCGGGCATCCGGCAGCGCATCCTTAATGACCGTGGTGTGTAGTGGTGCAGCAGAGGCAGGCAGTGTGCGTGTGTGTGTGGTCGGGGGGGGGAGGGCCCTGTGTGTCCATCGGCCGGGTGCGCACGTGTGCTTGGTGTTTGACCTTTGCTTTATTGCTGAGACCCTTGGGAGCATACGTGGCACCAGCGTATACATGAGGGGGTTTTGGCAAGAGAAGTCCTCATGTCTGAAAGGAGGAGATGATCGCTATGATGAGAGGTACAGTTTTGGGTGCTACCGAACGTTGGTGTGGCGGGTATACACACATATATCCTCATCGCGTTGATTATCTGCTTTATCCGTCTCGGAGATCATGGAGCACTTCCGTGAGATGACTTGCATATTATAGAAATTCAGAAGCTATAGAAACGATGGAGGGCTCTTGCAGCAACAGAGTGTGGCTACTCAATGTCCATGAATCTCAAGAGTACAGCACAGGACTAGGGCTTCGGGTGACACTAAGAGAAGGATCTGTCGGTGAAAAATACGGAAGTGAGGCACAAGGCAAGTATTCCAAAATACCCAGCCAAGAGGCCGGCCCCGCACACGTATATTTCCACTGGCTCTGTGCACCGGTTCGACGAGAAGACGCCTAAGAAAAAAAAGGTGTACGCATATATATATATATATATATGTTCGTCATGAAACTAGTGTCAACATCTCCTTTTTTTTTTCGGTGGTTGCCGGCTTTTGCACCTTACCCAATTTTCCCTGTTTTTTTTTCTTGTCGATGGACAAGAGCAAACCCTCTTTCGGTGATTGTGTCTCTGTCGCTATGGTGGTCTTTTCTCTACACATCTACTACACCGTTTAGTGGGCCGTTGTACGCCTCATACTTTTCGTCAAAGCACCGAACCTGCCGCACACGTCTACGGTAGTTGCCTTTCCGTCTCTCCTTGAACTCCTATTTCCCCGTCCCGGCATTCCTCTGGTCCTTGCTACATTTTTTTTTTTTGTATTGTTGACCTTTGTTGTTTCCAGTCATGTCGGCGGCCTTCCGTTTGTTGACTCCCTCTTTTCTCCTTTTTTTTTTTTGACTGGTGGATATTCCTGGTGATGATGTGTATTTTTTTGACATTTTTCACCTTGGGTTTGTTCTTTTTTTTTTGTGTGTGTGTTTGTTGGCTTGTATCTTGTTCTTTCGCTGCCCTCCATCATTTTTTTTTCCTCCTTTTGATGCCTGTTTTCGCTTTTTCCTTAAAACTTCTTCCGCTGCTGTCCCTGCCTTCATTGACTGGCATTTGCTCCCTGCCCTTTTGATCAGTTCTTAAAGGTTGCGGCTCGCTTCGTGTCTTTTGTGGATCTCCGCTCCACTTGAGGCGAAGTTTCTTTCGGGTTGTCCTCCACAAATA
>CM007314.1:1215551-1233889 GCA_000333855.2 Endotrypanum monterogeii | reverse complement strand
CCTTTCCGTTTCTCCTTGAACTCCTATTTCCCCGTCCCGGCATTCCTCTGGTCCTTGCTACATTTTTTTTTTTTGTATTGTTGTCCTTTGTTGTTTCCAGTCATGTCGGCGGCCTTCCGTTTGTTGACTCCCTCTTTTCTCCTTTTTTTTTTTGACTGGTGGATATTCCTGGTGATGATGTGTATTTTTTTGACATTTTTCACCTTGGGTTTGTTCTTTTTTTTTTTGTGTGTGTGTTTGTTGGCTTGTATCTTCTTCTTTCGCTGCCCTCCATCATTTTTTTTTCCTCCTTTTGATGCCTGTTTTCACTTTTTCCTTAAAACTTCTTCCGCTGCTGTCCCTGCCTTCATTGACTGGCATTTGCTCCCTGCCCTTTTGATCAGTTGTTAAAGGTTGCGGCTCGCTTCGTGTCTTTTGTGGATCTCCGCTCCACTTGAGGCGAAATTTTTTTCGGGTTGTCCTCCACAAATCCAATGAGTAGTCTCATCAGCGCCCCCTTCATCCTTGAAGTGTCTGCGCAGCCTCTGCCAAGACACCGGTTTTGGTGTGGGTTTCTTTCTGTGTATATCCGTGAAAGCGGGTGTGTTGCCGTGAAAAAAAAAGGGAGCCTGTGCGTCTACTGAGTTGACGTCACGTGTGTGTGCGTACTCCTCGACAGACGAACAAGGGGATGTCAACACAGAAAGTCCGCGGATCTGCTGCGAGGAGGATGCCCATGAGAAAAGGGTATCGAGTCCCACTCGTTGATTGTGTTCTGCTGCCCAGCACAGGGCCATGCGGAAGGGCCAGTGCTGTTATTTTTCCCCCTACCCTCATGTTGTGGTTAAAGGCAGCCGCGCGCACGCGTGACAGCAACGGTTCACTGACTTGCATCAACATGAGATGGTCCTGGAACGCTGGTACTCCCCTCCTCTACTTCGCAGGTTACATCTCAGTCACATCCATTATGCTAGTCGCCATGCAGTGCACTCCTCCGAGTGGTTCGGTTTTTCCCTCTATATTCCTCTGCCCTCAAAGGTATTGCCCCCATGTTGTGCGTATCGATCTTGGATGCTGTTGGTTGTCTGCTTCCTAGAGTGCGTCTGTTTGCGGTCGAATAGGAGTAACTCCCGTTTACGGGGCGGGATGCAGGCGAACCACATCACGGCAAAGAGATGTTCGGTGTTACGTTAGGCTAGGTCGGTTGCATCGTGAAAGTGATGACTTGGTGCCGTCGGCAAGGGGAGATCGCTGCAGCGCATCTCTGCCGCGTGAAAAGCACAAAGCAGAAAACGATGCTGTGTGGTGATGAGCGTGTGTTCAACATCTCCGTGTCACTGCGGACGAAGACCCGCGGGGGGCGGCAAAGGGGGGAAAAGCGTGACAGTGTAGCCTTCAAGAGCCTACCCAAGGGGAAACAGCATCTGAAAAAGAGAGGAGGGGAGGGGGCACTATATCGAGATGGCCAACGCAGTGTGTTCTCTCTGTCTGCGTGTCTCCGATTTCAGTGGTTCTGATTTCTTCTCCAACAGAAGTACGCGTCTGTGTCGTGTGTGTGGTGGTGGATTTTTATTTCCAGCATCCAAGAACAGATTAGTTTCGATAAAGGGCACTCGCACAACGTTTTCTTCTTCTCGCACGGTATTTCACCAATTGGCTGGATATCGTCAGCTCCGTCCTACACGCCCGCCGGCCTCAACGCTACGAGATGAGTGAATTTCGTTCTTGTGATTCTCCTCGTAGCCTTTACGTGTACCCTACTAATTTTTTTTTTTCGACTGGCTCGATATTTTTACCCAACTGAGGTGCTAAGCTTACACACACACACATTCCACCATACAAGGTCACCTCACTTGAGTTTACATGTGCACTCATAAGCTGAGTATTTTCTTTCTTGTGTCTTTTTTTTTCTTGTCGTGGGCGTGTGTGGAGCATGTCTGTGCGCAATGTTTCCTCGCTACTTTCCCCCTTTCTGCTGCTCTGTTTTCCTTTAAAAAAAAAAACACTTCTGTACCTTGCTTCGTTGGTCATTTTCCCTGCTCAAATCACATGTACACTTGGCTATCGCGGAGAACCATGCACATGTGCCCCACCGCTCCACGTGGTATCACCAAAGGAGCACCCATGTGCACGGATTCTCCAGTTCTCGAAGCGCTGTTCTCAAGTCAAGTCTCGCCCTCCCCCTCTTTCTACCCGGCTCTGTTCTCTCAGTGGGTATCTTTTTCTTTCTCTTCGCCTCGCAGGGTTCCGGGTAATGCAACTCACAGTTTCTTTTCGCGTTTTTCTGTTCGCTACTTGATACTTCTTCCCCCCCCCCCTCCTCGACACGTGCTTCGTGCTCGTCAGCTCTTGAGCTTAGTCTCACTCAAATATCGGGGTCGGTCGACACCATGTAGATGCATATATATATATCTGCATGTGTCTGCTGCACGCATCTATTATGCCTCCGTGTACGCGACGGGGGAAGGGGCGTCTCATGTTTTTGTTTTTCCCTGACCATTCCTCCTGCGCCTTTAGCTCGTTTCGGAAACGCCTGACATTTTTTTTTTCCGGAGGTGAGTTCGGTTTGTTGTGACTACCTGTTTTTGCGCGTAAACTTTCCTGGTCACGTGTTGTACGCAGGCCTCTGCTCACCTCCCCGTGGCTGCTTCTACCTTTGGTTTAGGCGGGGAAAAGAAAGTGCGGCGATCGAGGGAAGTTCAAAGCTGCCCCTCCCCCTCTCCCCCCCATACAGGCAGACACACACCTTCCTCCCCCTTTTTCTCTTCCCCTCTTCCCCCAGATGAAGGTGTCCAAGTGCACCTACAACACGCGAGCCTCCTTTACCTCATTATGCTGCTGATTACTCGTCTGTTGACATGTCACTGTGATAGCTTTTTTTTTTTTTTGCCGCGTCTTCCCTTTCTTTGTGCTCACACTCCCGGACTTCTCACACCTTATTTGCTTAGCCTAACCGTTGTTCATAGTTTTTTTTTCCTCCCTCCCCATTTGTCTGCTCTGTTCGTCAGTTCAACACAACAGCTGTTTTTGACCTCCCTTCCCACTTCCGCAGGAGAACAGGTTTCTGAGACATGCAGGGCTACTGTCGATTCCACAGGGTTTCTTCCTCACCGACTTGGATCTTTTCTTTTTTTCCTATCCCCTGTGTGCCTTGGTATACCGCGGTGCAAACAAGTATCTTAGGTTGTTTCATACCTACATAAATCTCTCCCTTGTCCCTCGGTGCTCCTCTCTTCCGATGGCGTGGTAGTTGTCGCTATCGGCTGTGGTGTTCGTTTTGGAAAGTTGCCGTCGTGTTTATAAACATATACGTCTCTGTGAACGTGTCCTATATATATATGTGTGGGATCTCTCTTCCGCTTTTTTTTTCAATTTTCTTTGGATGTGGGATACTTGAAAAAAATGACAAGTACTCGTTCATATTTTATGATTGTTTGCTGTTTCTATGTTTTTTCCCTCTTCGTGTGTGTTGTGTCTGTCGTGTGTTAATCCGGGTCTTTTTTTATTCTACTCCGCTCGTAGTAGTGTTCGTGACATGGATGTCTTTTTGGGCTTCTGAGACGATGCCCCTTCCCCCCCTTTTCCTATCCATTAGCTGAAATTTCTTTTTTTTGTGTGTTCTTGCCTCCCTGACTCTGTTTCCGAGTCTTTTCTATGTGTTTTACATGCACATGTAAAGGTATGCATTTTATTGTGTGTGCTCGTCGGTGCTAGTACATACACAAATGCATGTTGTGCACGCTGGTGTGAGAGCATGGGCACTCTCGTACGCCTCAGCTAGGAGTGCAAGTAAACTACGAGGGACATGGATAGGGGGGAAGAGGGAAAAGAAGAAGATATCGGACTTGAACAGGCATCGCAGCCTTTCCTTCCCCCGATTTATTTGCGTGCTTCTCCGTTGGACGTTTTGGTGTGTAGGTTTGCATCCCATTCTCATAGGCAAGCACACATCTCGACGGTACTGCACAACGTTACCCGCTCTTCCGCCGGCTCTCGTCTCCGCGGTGTCCGCTGTTTTTTTTTTTTCCTCTAGATCATCGGCGTCCCCCCTCCTTCCCCACTTTTTAGGTTGTGGTTAGAAAACCACCCTTCTCGGGAGCATTGGGTTATCTGCGCTGAACTTTAAGTCCGGTAACCGTTTTTTTTTTTTTTCATCTTCCCATCGCCGCATCTTTCCTCCATAGCAGACGGAGAGCGCAGCTCAGATTTCGGTTTACATTGATCCGCACATCTGAGATTTTGCGCTCGTGGAACAAGAAAAAGCGTACGATGCGTCTTGAGTGGGCCTCTGTGGTGCTTCATGCCTACTTAGTGAGTGAGACGAGAGCCTACATGTGCACGTGTGAGGAAGGATAGCGGCGGCGGTGATGTTTGTCTCGAGGCGCGCTGCGTATGGTTGGATCGCGTGCATATTTGACCAAGTAGAAAACCGCAAGGAGGGATTGGCCGAGTCTTGGCAACTTCCAACAATCGAGATGGTGTAAGTCATCACAATCTATCTTTTGGAACGCTAGAAAGTAGCTAACTAGTAAGATCACCCACCCGGGGACTGAAGGGCAGGCATACCAGCACACCACTGCGTTGCACCTCAGTGTTCTTTGTTGTTGTTGTTGTTTTAAAGTCCCGGATTCTTTCAAGTTGTTTTCAGGTGTCCGCCGATACACAAAGTATGCCTTCTCCTCTTCACAGAGTGATTGAGACTATTTCAGCTGATATATAGATTTTCACGCTAGAAAACGAAGAGGGCGACTTCTAGTTTTCACTGATGCGGACGCTGTATATGGTGGTGACTGTGTTGCTTCTCGCTATGTGGGCGTGATGAAGTGCGTGGGCAAATGTTATATATATATATATATATATATAGTCTTTTTGCACTTCGTCGAGCTCTCCAAGTATCTGTGCTTATGGCTAAACCCCAGAGTGCTTTTCACCTTACCCCTCTGGCTCACCTTTACGGTTCAGTTTTTCTTTTCTTTACCCAGTGTATAGGTCGCTGTGCTTACGTATACCTTCTTGCCTAGAATACTGTTTGCGTGCTTGCACAAATAGAAAAAAAATACGGCGGTGATAGCGAAAAAAATAAAACAAGATCCCAAAAGGTCGCAGAGGGAGACCACACCCTGTGGAGCGCACACTCGCGACGACATACTTCCATCGACGCTCTTTATGAGTGTCTGTATCCTATCATCTCCAATCATAGTTGAGTGATAGTCGTCTGTATGTGTGTAGAAGGGGAGGGGCCAGGTATATCAGCATACTGCACTGCTTCTTGTTCCTCAATCCCCCCTTTTCGAAGCGAAAGAAACTATACGGGCATGCACGAACCTTCTGTCCTCTCCTGTGCTGTACACAGAAAAGGGATGTCAGAAAAAAAAAAAGCTGTTTGTTTGCTAATGCTCAGTTGTATCGCTCCCATGTAGGATGTAGTTGTGCCTCCAAGCCATTCAACCGTTTGCCTCATCCCCTTCATTCTCTACCCTCTGCGTATCATCGGTGCCTCTTTTTTTTTTTCAACTCTGGAATCGTACTCACCCCGTGTGGCCTCTTCCTCCATCTACAATCAATCTGTTTTTTTTGTTCATGTGACATGGCGCCAATGGCACACGTTTGTGTGTGTGTTTAATGTCATACGTTTATGCTTGGATGTGCGTGCGTTTTTTTCGTGGTGCAGTAAAAACAACATAGAATTTTTTTTTTCTTTTGACACAACTGTCTGTGCACCGGTGCGCGTGTGTGCAGGCGTGAAGTGACCAAGTCGGCTTGTTTCGCTCTCGCTCCTGAGGGCAAACAGCGTTGGCGTTTTGCCTTTTCCTTTTTTTTTTTTAGCGCTCTCTTTTTTTCCCCTCTCCCCTCACCACTTGGACTCAACTTTCTTCTTGCCGCGAGTTGGAGGGGCCACCTACATACACACGCTCTCCTCTCCTCAAAACTGCGGGTGTCTTTTTTCTTTCTTTCTTTCCGAAAACGTTTCGGCGTTGTGCATTCATCATGAAGTCTTTGGCTCCCGAGATGGCGGCCGCGTACGAACCGGCCGCCGTGGAGGCAGACTGGTATGCGTGGTGGGAGAAGTCAGGCTTTTTTAGGCCCACCTCAGATCGTGACCCCGATACGAAGGCCAAATCTTTTGTGATCGTCGCCCCGCCACCGAACGTCACTGGGTACCTGCACCTCGGCCACGCTCTCACCGGCGCTGTGCAGGACACTCTCACCCGCTTTCATCGCATGTCGGGTGACAACACCCTCTACCTCCCTGGCACTGACCATGCTGGCATCGCCACCCAGGTCGTCGTGGAGCGCCGTGTCATGAAGGAGGAGGGCAAAAGCCGCCACGAGCTTGGCCGTGAGGAGTTCACGAAGCGCCTGTGGGAGTTCAAGGAGAACCACGCTGGCATGATCACGAAGCAGTTTCGCAACATTGGCCTGTCGCTCGACTGGACCCGAGAACGCTTCACGATGGACGAGAAGTCGTCGGCGGCCGTCGTGGAGGCGTTTGTGCGCCTGCACGAGGATGGCCTAGTTCACCGTGACACTCGTTTGGTGAACTGGTGCTGCGCGCTCCAGAGTGCCATCTCTGACCTGGAGGTAGAGTTTGCTGATGTGGGCAAGATGTCTAAGATGGCGATCCCCAACTACAACCGAAAGGTTGACATGGGTAGTCTTACTCACGTCGCTTACAAAGTCGTGGATAGCGACGACGAGCTTGTGATTGCGACGACGCGGCCGGAGACGCTGCTTGGCGATACGGCCGTCGCCATTCACCCCGAAGATGAGCGCTATAAGAAGTTTCACGGTAAGTTCCTCAAGTGCCCATTCCGCGACGCCACCATCCCGATTGTCTTGGATGCGACACTGGTCGATATAAATTTTGGAACCGGTGCGGTGAAGATCACCCCTGCCCACGATCCAAACGATTTCGAGTCTGGTAAGCGCCACAATTTGCCGCAGCTGGTCATGATGGATATGAAGGGCAATGTTACGATGGAGCCGTTCAAAGGCATGCACCGCTTTGACTGCCGCCGCGAGATTGTGAAAAAGTTGGATGAACTGGGGCTGCTACGCGGTGTGGAGCCGTATGAATACCGTGTGGGGCGCTGCGCTCGCACCGGCGACATTGTGGAGCCGATGTTGATGCCACAGTGGTTCGTGGACTGCTCTGACATGGCCCGACGCTCTGTCGAGGCTGTGCGAAATGGTGACCTACGTCTCTATCCGTCATCCCATGAGGCGGTATGGTACCACTGGCTGGAAAACATTAAGCCGTGGTGTGTGTCGCGCCAGCTCTGGTGGGGTCACCGCATTCCCGCCTACAAGGTTCTCGGTCCGCTGCCGCAGAGCGAGGACTCGTGGGTGGTCGCCCGCAATCTGGAAGAGGCGCACGCGAAGGCAAAGAAAATGTTCGGTCTGACCGACGCCCAAATCGCGGAGGCCTCGTTTGAGCAGGACCCTGACGTGCTCGACACGTGGTTCAGTTCCGGCCTGTGGCCCTTCTCCACGCTTGGCTGGCCCAATGACTCGGACGACATGAGTCGCTTTTTCCCGAACGCGTTGATGGAAACTGGGCACGACATTTTGTTCTTCTGGGTGGCTCGCATGGTGATGCTCTCGCTCCACTTCACGAACAAGCTTCCATACAAGGAGGTATTTCTACACGCCATGGTTCGTGATAAAAACGGTGAGAAGATGTCAAAGTCAAAAGGAAATGTAGTCGACCCGCTTTATGTCATCAACGGCGTGACCCTGGAGACCCTGCACGAGTCGGTGCGCACAGGCAACCTGAGCGATAAGGAGGTGGATAAGGCCATAAAGCAACAGAAGGAGTTTTTTCCGGACGGCATTCCAGAGTGTGGTAGCGATGCGCTCCGCTTTGGTCTTCTTTCCTACACCCAATCTGGCCGCAGCGTCAACCTCGACATCCAACGTGTTGTTGCTTATCGCCAATTCTGCAACAAGCTTTGGAACGTTGTGCGCTACGTCCTGTACCATGCCCTGGGCACAACCTACGTACCCAAGAAGCAGGATTTCAACCCCGCAGAGGACGCGGCTGCAATGCCGCTCGAGTGCCGCTGGATTCTCTCGCGCCTCGACGTCGCCATCGCGGAGGCCACTCAAGGCATGTCGGAAGGTCTTTACGACTTCGCCTTGGCTACCGGTGCTGTCTACCGCTTCTGGCTGTACGAGCTGTGTGACGTCTTCCTGGAGCTGACGAAGCCGACCATTCAGAAGGGCGGTGAGAAGAAGCAGCTGGTGCAGGATGTGCTGCTCCACGTTGTCGAGAAGGCGCTGCGGATGTTACACCCAATGATGCCTTTCCTCACGGAGGAGCTCTGGCATCGCTTGCCCAACTACAGTAGCTTTGACACCGAATCAATCATGCTTGCCAAGTACCCGACGCCGAGTGGATGGTTAAGCGCGGAATCAGAAAGTGACATGTCGATTATTCTCGAAGTTGTCCACAGCGTTCGCTCCACCAAAGCTTCTTATTCGCTGACGAACAAACACAAGCCTGACGTCTGGGTGACGGCGCACACGCCGCAGCTGCAGAGGCTATTCCAGGCGGAGACGATGATGGTGTCAACGCTTGGTGTCGTGGGCCAAGTGACTATGGTTTCTCCGGAGGAGGAGGCGACGGCAGTGCCGACGGGCTGCGGGTTTTCCTTGGTGACCAAAGAAGTGGGCGTGAACATGATGCTTGTGGGTTTCATTGACGTGGAGAAGGAGGTGGCCAAACTAAAGAAGCAGTTGGAGGCCCTCACTAAGCAGATGGAGGGGCTGAAGAAGAAAATGTCTATTCCCAATTATGAAACGAAGGTCCCGAAGGAGATTCGTCTGGCCAACACCGAGAAGCTTAACTCTCTGGAGACGCAGGGGACACAACTACGAGAGGGTATAGAAAAAATGTCAAGCTTCAATTAAAAGCCTCGCGTTCTTTTTGTCCTCCCACGCGTCCCGGCGTGGTATTCACTGCACTCTTCTCACCGGATGCGAGGAATGCAAGCGCAAAGCTACCAAAAAAAAAATGTTTTCCTGCGCGTATGTGTAAGTGTATGTGTGGTTTAGCGCCTCGTGTATTTTCCTCCACGTCCTTATGCTTCCCAAAGAATGATCACGACGATAATGTGTGTTCTCTAACGCAGAGTGTGCGGTTTTTATTTCAGTGAGCTCGCTTCTCTGTCCGTGTCCTTAATTTTAACTGTTTTCTCTCTTTGTCGTTACCTTATTTTTATTATTGGTGTCTGTTGGCTTTTTTTTTTTAGGGCCCCGTGGTCGGATACAAAGTGACAAAAGGATTGAAGGAATCACTCGCAGGGGTGACAAGTCGTTTCAGCGACTTCCTGTTTCCCTCCCCCTGCCCCTGCCTTTTTCCCGTCCGCCCTCTCTCTTTGTGTTTCACTCCACCTTGTTTCCCCACTTCTTCCTTATCTTGCACACCCCTTCCCCCCGTGTTGTAAAAAAAAAAAAAAATGTTTGCGTTTAGGCACAAATCGCTGGCCTCAACTCGGCGTTTCACGTGTATCCCTCCTACCATGCCTTCTTGCTCCTCGTCTCCTTTTTTTGTGCCTTCTTTCTTCCAAGCAAATGTTTTTTTTTCCGGCGGCGTTTTCTGAGGTATGTGGAGCATCGATCCACTCCGATCCTCTGTTGCTTTTTTTCGCCCGCAGAAAGGAGTCAGCCGAAAATAGGGGGCGGGTGGGTTAGGCTATCTTATGCGAGCGTGAAGGCAGAGGCAAGGAGACCGACACCCACAGGAAATGGTACTACTCAAAGGGGAAAACACGTTAAGCAAACACGGGGTGGATGGGCGGCTGATGAGCCGCTCGTTCAGGGGTCAGAGGCTTCATATCCCGACTGGCGTGTGCAGGTGTATGCGTATTCGTGAGTTTGTTTGAATGTGTGTGCATAAAATGTTTGGGGGAATTGAAGTGGTGGCAACGTGATTCGATAAGTGGCCAAGTAGTGCAGCAGATGAATCTCAGGATGTCGATCTTTCTCTTTTCTTGAGAACAATATGAAGCGCTCCCCCCCAAAAAAAAACAAATGAACAAGCAACTAACAAAACATTAGGATAGTGCTTTTTCATGCGACTCGAAGAACTCTCCACGGGACATACCTTCAAACATTGACTCCAGAAGAAGTGAAGGCTGAGATGGTCAGCCCAGTGGGCTCTCACTTCTTTTACCAAAAAAAATATATATATATTTATATATATTTCTCCCTCCCCTCCCTTTCGGATGTCCACCTTCGACCACCCTTGTTTGATGGGTGTGAAAATATGGGATGCGAGCTGATGAGGACCGGCTATCTATCCAAAGTAGTGTACCTCGTGTATGCATACAGGCACCTAACCACAGCTATACGAGGGAGCTCTCTGATTCTCACACCGCTCTGGGAAACAAAAATAAAAAGCGATCGGGTGGGTTTTATCAGAAAGGGTCGCGCTGCAAGCATGAATTGTCGATCTAATCTTGATCTGCATCTCGCTGCTTTTTATTATTATTCTGGATATTTTCTGCCTACTTTCTCTGTGTGTGTAATGGTCACACATCTCAGTCGTCTAAAATTTCTACGTTCTGTTGCCTCGCTCTCGTCTTCACGTCGGTTTCTGCTGCGCCTTGCTTCACACATCCCACTCCCTCCCGAAAAAAAAAAACATTTCAAGAAGCATATATACCTTGTCTCTGAATTCTGTCAAGAATACTCATTGAACACGCTGTCTCACTCCATTTATATAGTCGATTCTTCTCCTTTATCACTAGCACCGCTTTTTTTTTTTCATTAGTCTTTCATGTCGCTCGCTTGTGCGTGGTCTGTTGTCTACCTCCGCTTCCCCAAGTGCCCCTGACTGTTCACTACACGTGTGTCGCTAAACCCTCGCCCCTCCCTGCCTGCGCGCCTTGTCTCTCCCTCCTTCCTTTCCCGCCTCCCCCCGGCACACACCCCTGTCGTACATTTGTCATCACCGTTGGCCTAGGTGAAAACAAAATGTCCTCCAACGCATGGGCTTCTCCGCGCGATGGTTTCCCTGAGTCTGTCCACGCCTTGATGTCGCTCTGGGGAGGATTTTCGAACCCCACTGACTACAGCGACAGTGGACTCGAGAAGCGCCTCGAGCTCGACTTCGCCACCCCCGTGGATCTGCAGTTGTTCACTGTGGTGGAGCTCGAGGATGTGCTCGCGGCTGCGGGGCAGAAGCTGCATCACCACTCGTCTGCAGAGAATCTTCTGTCACTGGAAATGACGCAAACCATCGCCATCGTGACGCCACACAAGCTGATCTTGACGTCTGCCTCGGAAGTCATGCTACATCACGTCTTCATCCCGATTATTTCACTCATCAAAGCAAAGGGTGCGTGTGTGGAGTGGGCCTCGTACCTGCGCAAGAACACAACCTCGCCGTGGTGTGCCGAGAGCGAAACGAGCGATATCATGGCTCAGGAGTATGCGGAGCTGAAGGCGGCGTTTCCGACCGGCAAGTCCTTCCTCACGGGGCCGGTGGACAGCGACCACTACTTCAACTTTGTGTACGACAATGTGGAGCGAGGGGCGGAGAGGAAGGAGGAGGATGTACAGCTGAACGTGTTCCTCTACGACGTTGTGACCGAACACGGTGTCGCGCAGAAAACGACGCAGCGCTTCGGTGCTTTGCCGAATGGCGAATACGAAGTCACGCGCACCTTTGCTGGTGTGCCTTGCGTTTCCTTCGAGACAAACGCCAAGGCTGCTGTGGCCACTTCAGCACGCTTGCAGGAACTCATCGACTGCTACCAACCACTCCGCTTCACGATCATCGCCTTGCAGGACAAGGATGCAGACGGATTGGCGATGCGCCGTAACTTGCAGACCTTCAGTGCCTACACACTGCAGAATCGAACAGTCAACTTTTTCGGTGAGGGGTATGCGTTTCACCAGCTTTTGTTTGCCCGCAGGGCCGAGTAGCAGAGCCGACAGGAAGACTCCTGTTCCAACACTCATGGGGTCGCGGTGAAGTGAAGCGGTAGGGGGGTGGTGGTCCAGGCAATTCCCTTGATGTTGGCATCACTTGGTGTCTGGTGGATTGCTTTTTGAAGACAACGGCCCATTATACAACTCTTCGGGTCAAACCGGAAAAAAAAAAGGAAAATCCACAAGAGCGCGATGCGCAGTGAGCTACTGTTTCTCTTGGGTTTCCTCGTGTTTGCCTCGTCCCCTGGCTCGTTCTCCTCTTGGCTTCCTCAGAGTGGGGCAGCGCATAATTTTTTTTTTTCCCACCCCCATCTTCGGAGTCTTGCGATTGTTCAAATGCACAACGAACGGATTTTCCTGCGGGTTATATTTTTTCATTCATGAACATTTGGGGTTCGACTTCCACTTGGCTCCTCGAGGGCGAGGTGCTTAGGCGCATAGTCCCCTACGTGCAGCGTAGCCCGTTGCGTGCGCTCATCATTAGTTGTGCCCATGTTTGCCCAGCGTGGATCTCAGAGCACAGCGACAGTGTCGCCCGGCGTGAGGAGGTGGAAATGTCCGAGGTGCCCCCTGCCACCCGTGTGGATGTAGCACACCTCCCCCTCTCTGCACACGTACACACACACACACACACACGCACGCTTCTCTCAGTGCTGGGGAGGGAGGGGGGGAGGGCAGGGCAGGGCAAGTTACAGGAGCGGGTGGGTTACCCCTGCTGCGAGAGTCCCCGCGCCACGTCGTCCGGCAGCAGCGCGCCACGCAACGAGGAGGTGCATGTAAAGTCCGCGGAATATGCGGCTTCTCTTCTGCGTCGGACTGCGTGATGCGATGAGGCACCGATACCAGGTGCGTGAAAGGTGATCGCAGGGGCTGTGCGACCCCGCTGAATGAAAGGCATCCGGCTGTTGCAGCGGAAGGATAGCAATGAAGTAACGTTGGGGAGGTGTTAGAGAGTCGTCACTCCATCGCCTGGTCAGCAGCCTCCTTGCGCTCGCCCCGACACGCACATGTGTTTCCTCATGTCATCCCGAAGGGAAACATCCGACTGTTTCTGGCTGCGGGCGGAATGTGGAGCACGGTCTGCTTGAATGAGTGGGCAGGTGGAAGAGGAGCGAGTTGGTTTGCCGCGTAGCTCGTTCGGGCATCCGGCAGCGCATCCTTAATGACCGTGGTGTGTAGTGGTGCAGCAGAGGCAGGCAGTGTGCGTGTGTGCGTGTCGGGGGGGGGGAGGGCCCTGTGTGTCCATCGGCTGGACGTGCTCGTATGGTTCCATCAACGGGAATAGAGCCACATTGTCTTTCTAATACACACCGAAGCACATCGATACTCCCAGTGAAGTATAATTAGTGGTTCCCATATTGTGCAGCGAGCCTTCCTTTTGGCTTTGTTTGGGGGATGGGCAGGGAGCTAATCACGTGTGTTGACCTTTTTTTTTTGTGGGGAGAGCGAACTGGGTACCAGCGAGCATGTGCGTGTTTAAGAAACGAGCCGTGGTGGGGTGTTGTTGAGGATCGAACCATAACGCGACTGTCGTATGTTTAGGTCTTGTCAGTGGTAGCTCGGAGGGCGTTGCCCCCCTTTTTTTTGTTGCTGTAATTGTTCTGATCCTTTCTTCCGGCTCTTTTTTGTTATTTGTTTGGTGTTGCATGTATATGTAGTAACTTAAATGACTGCGGTGGTGCGCATTTTGTGGGGTCTCAACCTCGCCTATGCACGCTAGTCTCTTTTTTTTGAAAATAAAATTATTTGTCTCTCCTGTTGACCTCACAGGGAAGAAACGATGGTTTTACCGCTCTCTGGCTGGTCTTTGTTTTTCCGAGGGGGGTGCGTGGGTGAGGACGGTGACGGTAGTGATACAGTGCGTCATTTTTTTTGGGAGATGACGCGGCAGACTATCCCCCCTTTAGGGCTTCTTCACATATTCTTTCGCTTTCGCTTTTTCTTCCTCTTCTCTGTGCTGAATGGAGGGCAAACTCGATTCCTTTTTTTTTTCATGTGCGTGTGTGTCTGTTGATGCGGGTTGAACACATCCCCCGCTCACTCTCGGCACTGTGAGGCCGAGAAGGAATGATGGAGGGAGTCAAGTGAGGTCCAACAGACAGGAGTCGTGGAGGCGCAATCAACCACGGTGCCTTTGTCGCTATTGCACACACACACACACGCAGACAAGAAGAAAACCCCTAAACTATACAAGAAGGAGGAGTCCAACAAACATATGAAACAAAAAGGACCCATCGCTACACTTTGAGAGGTGAGGTTCTGTGCGAAGGAGAGCACATGTGTCACCGAGCTATTCGGAGCTGGATACATCGGTAATACCAGTGCCTGGGTTAGGCCTTTTTTTTTTTTTGAGAGCTTTTAATCGACTTTAAAAATATTCGACTCAACTGGTCACTCTGTCCAGTATATTCCATAGAAGGAAGAAAAAGACAAGTGAGTGCGTACTTGCGCACAATTCGTTATTCGTGCACATACCACCCTTACACATACACGCGCACATAGCGAACAAGCGAAGTCGCCACTCTTCGATGTGAGTCCAACTTTATCCGTTGGTTAAGATGGAGATTTCTTCCCCTCGGAAATCCTGTGGTTTCACAATTTGTTGTTATTGGCGAAGCTAAACGTTAGAATGCAATGCGAAGAAGAGAATACGAGTGCATCTTGAAATACCTCTTTTTTATGAACAGTCGGCTGAACTACTCAAGTCTCGCGTGCTGACCTGGGTGCCCTTCTCCCAGTCCCTGTTTCCGTTCTCACACCGAAGTGTTCGTCGGGGTGCTCTTGTATTAGTTGTCATTGTTTTCATATGCGGCTGTGAGCGAGGGGGGGGGGAAGGGGCCAGGAGGAAATGCGACTCACTGCTACTTGACACCCTATCCAAATGGAACTGCGTGCGTGGATGTGTGTACACACACCCACGCACGCACGCACGCACGCACGCTGCATCGACGACAAAAAAGGCTTCTTTGCTTTTATTCAATTCACGCGGCATCTCGTATCTCGAGACTGTTTCTCGCCGCTGTCTTATCATACCCCCTCCTAGTGATTTCCCCATAATTTATTTCGGTTCTTATTTGTACTAGCACTTCAAGAGGCTTTGCTTTATCGCAGATAAACGCGTCACCATGCGTATGTGATAATGACCGATGTCTTGTCTTGGATGTCATTGGTCATGGTGCGGGTGGCATACACAAGAAGAGGAGCAAAAAAGGGGAGCTCGACAGCACACATCGAAAGGAAAGAGGGATGAGTCGGTGTGGTGATCATGACTGTTGCTGTAAGACAACACTGGGAATGATGAAGTAAATGAAGATGCCCTGCGCTGTTCTTGTTGTCTTCGATACCGACTTCTATTTGACCAAGCGAAGGATGTGTCCCCATGCGTGTGTGCATGTGTACCTATGTCCTGGGAAATGGGTAGCAGATAGGGACACGCTCTCCCCCTCCCGCTGACACGGCTACTTGTATGTCTCCAAGGGGCACTCCACTCACCTCTCCTTTTGTGTTTATCATCCGATCGTTCTTACTCCTTAGTATTACGTATGACCTTTTTTTTTTTTCTCGTGTCGACTAATTCGCCATGCAGGACAGGCCTCACCAAACACCCAGGGAGAGGGTGAGCACCAACCTCCAACAAACAAACGTTGTTCAGCGCGTTCACTGAGTCTGTTTGGCGTGTGCGCTTTGGTGGTCCTTCTTTTTTTTTTCTTCTTGCTTCCCCTGCCTCGCTCTTGCCGAGGTTTGTTTCGGATTTAATTCTCAGAGAGGGAACATGTGAGTGCGCTATACGATTGAGACAGGCCAAGTATGGGGAAAAGCAATCACATAAACTGTATACAGGTACCCGTACGTGTGCGTCTTTGGAAAGGCAGGAAAGACAAGTAAGAAGCTGAAGGCTAGGTTCGAGAGATTGGGCGGCTTCTGGTATCTGGGGTGGTGGTGGGGTGGGGGTTTGGGGCAAGGAAAGAGTTGTCACAACCCTCGTTTCCCTCCCCGCACAAAAGCAAAGGATATCTCGAATCCGAGATGTGATCGAGGCAAGAAAAAAAAGAAAGATTCACTGTGCTACACCAGAGGACCAAAGGAAACCAATTCGAGTCGTTAAAGGAAATGAGCTGTACAGCCACGCACAAGACCCTGTGCACGAGCCCTTCGCCTGAAGTTTTTTCCCTTATCAACGTTCCCTATATATATATATATATATATTTATTCATCTGCACCTACTTGTCTCCGAGCGAAGTTTCCTGTCGAGTTTGTTGCTCCAGAACAAGAAAAAAACACTGAGGGCACGTGGGAATATGCATCGACGACATGAGTGTGGTATTAACCCCCCAGAGGGGGAAAGGGCATCAACTTCGTGTAGGGTTGGGTGTGTCCTTGCATGTGTGGAGCGTGTGTATGTTGTGACTCCCTACAATTCCAAGGAGATCGAGAGGAGTACTCTCCTGGCGAAGCAAGAGACACCTTTTAAGGGCGGTGGGGAGGGGTGGGGGTTCACTGGCGTCTTTGAGCTGAGGCGTGCTATGGGGAGGTCCCAGCGATTGTAGGTTTGGGCGAATACGTGACAGAGGTAGATGACAGGGATCTAGTAATGGTTCCAGAGATGGTTGAGGGGGATACGACGTTGAGGAGTGCGGATATCCATATTTTTTTTTTTCGGCTGGTCTGCTCATGCTCCACCTCAGTCTTTCCTTGTTTCTGGTCCGGTCGAAGGATTCGCTGTAAATCTCGCAGATTGCGGTAGTTATTTTGTGTGTGTTATTCTCGAAGCGGATCACACACGCACACAAAAGGTGCGCTTCTACTCGGCCTAGAGGGCCTAGATGGTCTACTGCGGCCCCTTGCCGACTTGCGCCTTTTCAGATCTTCGTGATTCTGTTGTTCCTCATGCATGTGTCCCCCCCCCCCCCCAAAAAAAAAAAAAAAAGGTTCGACCGTGCTGGGGCCCCGAGCACGGCGCTCACCCCCTTTCAATACCCCCCATGAAGCTCCTTTTTAGCTGCGGAGAGGGACGGGAAGAGAGAAAAAGGGGAAGATCATACGGTATACTTTGCTTGTCAGTGCCTAGTCGCAGTTTGGTGATTAATGAGCCCTGCGCGTTTGTATCAGCGGCACGGCGATGACCTTGTTTGTTCTTTTCACTCGTTTTGCTGTTTTTTTTTCTTTCCGTTTCATGCAAGGCATACGCCCCTGATTCCTTTTCTTTAATACAGGCTGACCCGCCAAATAAATCGTCAGTCATCTGATCGGTGTTGCTCGTCTTGGAATGCGTTCCTTTTTCGCTCGCCGCGGGCTCACGCGAACGACTGCTGCTCGACAGAAAACTCTCCCCCTTCCCCTCCCCCCCCCCTGACCTTTGCGCCACCTCCTAGTGATATAGAGCTGCGAGTTCTTTTTCGTCTGCGGCGTCATCTCCCCTCCCCAGTCCTCTTCCCCCTTTTGTTGACAAGACGAATTTAACAAAGAAAATGCCGGAGAAAGAGTATAGGCCCCCCTTCCCCTTCCCCAACCAAAGTTAAGTGCGATGAGCACCGATGGTCACTGCGCTGAGCTTCACATGCAAAGCACAAGAACCACAGGACTAGAAAAAAGAACAGTCGATAAGAGTAGTACACTTTTCTTGTTGCCTTGCATTTCCGTCCCCCTCATCGAGCTGGCCCCCACCGCCCTTTTTTCTCTTCCCGTCTCGGCTTTGCAACTAATCTCAAAATTGTTTTTCTCGGTCTCATGTCCGTCTGTGTGTCTGTGTACCCATACGTGTCCTTGTTGATATTTCTGCATATTCTCATATATACGTCTGTATATGCATATGGACTGCGTATGTGTCGCCAATATTTGGTTACGTTTTATTTTTTCCGTTGTTGGTATGGCGTTTTTTCCCCATTTCCTATTGATCGTGTTTTCGTCGTGCCGATGCTCGTCTTGTCAATGGTGTGCGTGTGTTGTGTTTCGTATCGATCCAGGTTATACCCATGTAGAGAGGGACAGGAAGGAGATTAGATGTCCCCCTCCCCCACAGACACATACATACATATATATATATATATATATGTATGTATGCACAGGAGAGAAAGAAAACATTGACACTGTGTGCACCATTGAATCTCCCTCCTTCATCCCAAAATATATACAGCATTCATGTGTTCCCCAATTGACACATGTGCTACTTAAGCGCACGTGAGACTGCATCGCTGATTTTGTTATTATTAATGTTCTCATTCTTAGCATGTTTTTTGTCCGATTCACGCATGGTGGGATTGTGAGCAAATACGTGTGAATCAACGCTATCCCGCTCACTATCGTTAAGTAAATATATGTATATGTATATATATATATATATATATATATATATACATACAGATTAATTAGAACAAAAGTTATTTTTTCTTGTTTCTACAGTCTTCGCCGACGGAAACAAA
>CM007314.1:1204907-1215531 GCA_000333855.2 Endotrypanum monterogeii | reverse complement strand
TCTACGCATGGTGGGAGTTGTGTAGCGAATAACGTAGTGTAATACAACGACTATCCGCCGTCACTATACGTTAAGTTAACTAATATAGTATATAGTATATATATATATATATATATATATATATACATCCAGATAATTTGCAAAAGATTTTTTCTGTTTGTCAGCTTGCCACGGCAAAAAAAAAAAATGGCACGCTTTCATCACCGCAGCATTACACATTCCTGCCCCTGTTGCTAAGCAGTTACAGAGGTGTATACAGCTTTGCGAGTTTGTTACTGTGCGTATATATGTATATATATATATATATGTATATATATATATAATGTGCGTGTATTCACCTGGGCACCTGACTGTATGCATTGGTTCACGTTTTGCCTACCGCTTGAATAATATGTGTCTCTTTTTTGTATGTGAGAAATTTTGCGGGTCCCGCGTGCATGTAACATATCTCGAACTCTTCCTCGTCTTCTTGAGTTTTTCTATTATTATTCTGGTCATGTACACGCGTTGGTTGTTCTTTGGGGCCGGGGGATACTCGCACCTCACCTAAGCAGTGCATTCTATCAATTCGTGCGCGCGATTGCGTTCACAGGTAAAAGTCCCGAAGTAGGTCGGAGGGGGTGGGGGTGGGTGATGAGTGGGGATGAGTGGGGGGAATCAAGACAACATCGAACAGCACACGCTCCTTTCTACACGTTCTGCCACAGCGACTCGTTCATATATACTTTTTCTTGTAATCCCGTGCTTGCGTTGGCTGTAGCTGTACATCACTGTGGCACGGTTGCTGCGCAGCCCCTAAACACAAAGATATATGACTGCAAGAACCAGCGATTTCATTCTGCGTTCAGTGCAGACGCAAGCCAAGTTAAGCTTACAAAACAGGTGGTCGCAAGAGGTCTACTGAACATCGCGTACATGGGGCGCAATAAAAAAAAATGTCAGCGAGGTCATATCGGTTTCAGTACGCCTGAGTTGTGAGGAGAGTAGCCAAGGCGAGATAGCAACGGATTATTTGATACAAGTAGGGTCTTCACGGGTGAAGAGAGGCTTTATCATTCATTCGTCCTCCTTTTACCGTCAACTTTCTTTTCTTTTCTTTTTTTTTTTGATATCTCAGGGCTACGATACTAGTCTTTGCTATGTTATTTGCCTTTCGTATGACACATCAGTGGAACTCAATGGGTCTATCTGTGTGTGTGTGTGTGTGAGTATGTAGCTAGGCGCCCCTTTGTTTTTCCTCTTTATTCTTCTCGCTTATTCAGATTTTAATAAGGGAGAAGGCGCGCGGGGACAAGAAGAGGGAACACCCAATGAGGATAATAGTGGGGGAGGGGGGGGGGGAAGTGCTCCCCTGATTTCGCCCCCTGTCCCCACCGCCCTCTGCCAATACATGTGTGGCCTTACTTTTGGAACCCATGTAGTCTTTATTCCCCCCTTTTTTTACTGTCACACCATATCTCCTGCCTTGAATAAATTATTATAAATATATATATTTATATATATATTTATTATTATTATTAATTTTAATTTGTTGCTCGCATCATTATCTAACGATCTCATGATACATGACCTTTTCCCACCGGTATCAGCCCGGCATATTTTTTCTTGGTCAATGTTTTTTTTTTCCCCCGACGCCCTCGCGCGTATTACGTGTACTGCTGCTTTTTTTTTCATAATCAACGAGGCTGTAGTGCGTCCTTCGGCATTAGGGAAATACCCATGTACACAAATCGAAGGTGAACAAAAGAAATCACATTGGCCAATATTCCAGTGAGATAATCGAAAGAGGATGCCACTGCAATCTAAGGGGGTGGGGGTGTCTTTTTCTGTTTGGCTCCTTATGATCTCTTCTCCGGCAGATTGCATTGGTTTTTCATTGGCACATGGGTTGATGGGTGTAGGTAAACACCTCTCGTACAGAGGCCGGTGGCCTTCTTGCTTCGATGAGGCAAAACGAATATATTTAGGATCTTGATGCGATGCCTGTGGGTGTCTGTTGGTGGTAGCTGTAACCTTTCCCCCTTTTTTTTTATATGGGCGGGGTCCTCGGGGATGCACACGATTGCTCTCGTTCCTCCTGTTTGACATTACTAAGTCGTCTGCTCATTTCATGTCTGTCTGATGATCCCTGCTCTCACGCACGCGGTCGTAGCTGGGGGTTCCTCCACGGTGTCTCTCTTCCTTATCTCGGTCACATTTTTATTTTTCCTCCAGATAAGCAAGCCAAATACTGTCGTCGCTCGCTGCCACTCCCCTCAGCACATCTCTCCAGTTTCGTCATATCGTTGCACAGGACGCATTCACATTCTCGGCTTCCTGCGTACGGCACGAGCACACTAATATCTCGGAGGTGATTGGCGTGCCAACCCCGGCACCGATACCAGAAAAGATTTTTTTTCAATTTATTGACCAAAACAAAGGATGAGCGCGACCTCACCTGTCACAAAAGATCCCCTCACACTCATGGCGATGTGGGGGTCTATGAAGGGGTACAATCCCAAGCAGGGATTTAGTTTCGAGGGCCCGGAGAAACGCCTTGAGGTGATTTTGCGCTTTACCCCCGAAACGCACGTGAATGGACTGCGCAGCCTTGACGAGTCCGTGTGGACCGACGTGGTCAGCTCCCTCAACGCCCAGATCGTGACAAGGGAAGCGAATGCGTACATCAACAGTTACGTGCTGACCGAAAGCTCGCTCTTCGTCATGAAAAACCGTATTATTCTCATTACCTGCGGCACCACGACGCTGCTCAACAGCATTCCTAAAATCTTGGAGGCAATCAGCGCCGTTCGTGGAGAGCTGGAATGGGTTTCCTTCATGCATAAGAACTACTCCTTTCCATGGGAGCAAAAGGGGCCTCACACCTCGTTGGCAGATGAGTTCGCCACCCTGAAGCAGCACTTCCCGACTGGAAAGCCCTACATATTCGGCCCTGTGGACAGTGACCACTACTTTCTCTTCTGCTACGACGACATTATTCGTCCCTGCAGCTCCGAGGATGACACACAGCTGAGTATGACCATGTATGGTCTCGACAAGGAGCAGACAAAGTACTGGTTCAGCGACCACTTCTTCTCCACCAGCCCTGAGACAGCTGCGATACGCGCTTCAACCCACCTGGACACTGTTGTGGACGATTCGTGGACGCTGCACGACCTTCAGTTTGAGCCTTGTGGCTACAGTATCAACGCCATCCGCGACGAGGAGTATCAAACGCTGCACATTACCCCAGAGGACCACTGCTCCTTTGCTTCCTACGAGACGAACAGCCGAGCCGAGAATTACTCAGACCGTGTGAAAAAAGTTCTGGGGGTCTTCCGACCGCAGAGGTTTACCGTGATCGTCTTCCTAGACCCAGAAAGCGCCGTCGGCAAGGCATACAACAGCGGCATGAGTATTGGTGTGGAGCCGGAGTACTACCCTGAGTATAGCGTTCTACACCGCACCACAAATGAGTTTGCTCCAGGCTATGTGGCCATGAAAATTAACTACGTCAGGACGCCTGCTGCCGAGGAGGCACAAGCGGCAGTCACGGCAGTGACTGAGACTGCCGGACAGGAAATCAACTAGTTTCGTACAGGATGACTTGTCGTGCTCGAGTCGCTACTCGCACTGCACACGTAGTCGAGCAAGCACACGCATGCACACTTCGTCTTCTATGACTTGACAGCACTTGCATGGTGTTCCAGTGTCTACGCCTCAGGGTACCAATACTGTTCTGTCGTGCTTTTCCGCGTGGGGTGTGGAGGCTACCGCTCCGCGTGTGGGATCAGTACTTCTCTGAGGGCAGAAAGAGATGGGGCAGAGGAACTTGTACCGCAAAAAAAAAAACAAAGTGAGGGGGCTGTTGAGGTTTCTAACCATCATATTTTTCGTATCGCACCGCACACCCACTCGTGTTTGTGATTAAGCGATTGAGGTGCTGCTACGTTTTAAAACCGCTTTTTACCCTAATTCCTGTCAACACACATACACACATAAATATATATATATATATATATTTATGTGTGTGTGTTTTCTCTATTTCTATTTGTTTTCTCTCTGCAGCTGTACATGTGTTTGTGTCTGTGTCATGTGAGGTGTTATGCACTAATACCGGAGGCTGTGTTGCTCCATACGGGCTCACGAAGCGCTGTTCTTTGAGGGTGGAGGGGAGAGATGAAAGCGGAAAAGACTTCGGCCCCAAGACGGTAGAAAAATGACTATCACCCGGCATGAAAACCTGCAGGAAGGCTTCAGACATAATTTCACGAGCGTCACGGCCGTAATGTCACGCGTTGACTCGGATCTAAAGCGAGAAGCTTGTATCCATGACAATGCTGATGGGTATCTACCACAACAAAATGCAGGGCTCACAGAAAGCAGGCAATTGTAGGTGTGCTTGTGGGGGAGGGAGGGGCTACGTACCGTGTGGGTGGGGAAAGGGAGTTGTCCTTCGCCTCTCTACTTCCCTCCTGCCCCCATCCGTTTTTTTTTTCGTCGATGTGTTTTCGGTGGGTGTGCCGTTCCGTCGACATCATTTGACTATCTTTTTGCCCATTTCGCTTTTCTCACCGAACACTTTCCACACACGTGCTTGCTGTGGTGGCATAAGGAAGCTTTTCTTTTTAATCGAGGACGCGCTTATATACACCGATACGCCACCGCAGAGCGCTTTTTCTTGGAGTAGATGCGTCGTGCAACTCTGTGGTTGATTGCGCAGGCGACCGGCCGTCCCAACGTCACACCATACCAAGTCGTCTTGGAGGCTGTTTCACATGATGGGCGCGGTCTCCTCGCTGCCGCAGAGGTGTTCAAACAGTTTCAGCGCTTCTACCGCTCCTACCAGCTGCAAGAGGGACAGCGCTTAAAGGGCTCCTCCACATCGTCCGTATCTTCTCACCCAACGGGTGTGGACATTGCGGCCCCTTCAACGCCTTCCATGCCGGGAAAGCCGCTTACAGAGTTTTGTGGGCGTCTGGAAGACGTTGAGCCGATGACCGTTTTGCTGCTGAAGGTGTTGTGTGACCTTCAAATGATGGAGGAGATGCGCTTTCTTTTCACGCAGTGCTTGCTCGAGCTAGATGATCGCACTCCGTCTGTGGAGCTTTTCAACGTCTTTCTGCTTGCCATTAGTATGACGGATACTTTTAATCAATACGAGGTGGAAAACCTTGTGCAGCTCCAGCGGGCCAAGGGCATTATACCGGATGTAGTGACCAAGCTCTCCATGTTTCTTCTGTACCTGCGTCTCGGTCACCAACATTGTATTGCGTGGTGGCCTGGAATCCGCGAAGAGGTCGAGATTGTCATCGACACCGGCGCCGTTTCCCGCTACCCGCTTCTGCCCTTGCGCCTCCAACACTGCTTCCAAACGCTGCTGCGTGTGCACTACGATACCGCTGTCATCCACGAGAGCTTTGAGCTGTTGCATCGTGCTGCACCAGAGCGGATGACGTCGTCTATTGTGCTACCTTACCTCCTCCTTAGTGCAATGAACATGTCCACTCCACCATCTGCGGTGGTTCGGGTATTACAACTGGTGCAGGCACGAGAGCAGCACTCATCCCCATCACCTGCGCCTACTGAGGAAGTCGCCGACAGCTTCTCGCCTTCCACCTCGACGGCAACAAGAGGAGCATCTCAGGAGCCGCTACTGAGTAGCGAGATCACTGTTTTCCGTCTGCTGGCCAAGTGTGCCAAATATGGGGATGCGGACGCCGCGGCCTATCTGCGCGCGTATATCCATACCTACCGGCGGTTTGGACTTCTTGCGAAGGAGAACGAGCCCGTGGCGGCGCTTCTTTACGTGGAGGCTCTCACCAAAGCAGGGCGAGTGCGGTCCGCTTTGCGGGTGCTGGAGAGCGAGGTACCTGCGCCATACAACCGTCCAGGTGCACGTCCAAAGCTTTTTCTCCAATCGCGTCGTTTGTCGCTACTGTCGTCAGACCCGGTGCGCAACGTAGTCGCTGCTCTCACCCCACTAGTTGCCGCCACCGAGGTGGAAGACCCCGCCAGGTCGCTCGTCACGGAAAAGTCGACGGCTGAGAACGCGGAGGAACGTGATCCGGTGCCTGTGACCTCTGTGACACTTGACTTGCTGCTGGCCGCGTGCCAACTCGCCGGTGGTGCGACGCGTGCCGAAGAGGTTCTTCGTCTCTACCCGCGCTACGAATCCGTGCCCACTAGTACTACTTACACACTTCTGCTGGAGGTGTACGCAGCAACTGCATCGATCGACGGAGCTCTTCGACTGCCGTCGCTGCAGCGTGAGATGAGAGCCGCTGGCGTCGCGGTGACCTCTGGCTGGTTGCACGAAGCTATGGCTGTTGCGCTTAACGCACGGGACATCGGTGCTGCTCTTCAGGTCGCCGAGCTCAATGTAGCTCACAAGTCGTGTGTCGATGTAAAGCACGGGGCGCGCTTGCTACGAGAGCTGGCTGTGACTGCAGATGTTGCTGCTATGCGCCGGGCTTTAAAATTGCTGCGTTCTAGTAATTCCACAGTGGACTCGCGAAGTGTTGCGCTGTGCACTACAGTTATGCGTAATCTGGGTGTGCCTGCTGCTCTGCTGCAGGCGGATACTTCCACGGGCGCGGCCTGATGGGCATGTGAATCCTGGTGGTGCGCACTTGCACGGTGGACGTGATTTTGTATCTGTGACCTTGTTGACTGCGGAGGGAAACATCAGTGCGGTGTTTCGACGCATCACCAAAACGTTCTCGTCTCATCCGAGCGACCCCCACCTGCTCTCCTCGTTATTTCTTTAGCGCACCACTGTGTCCTCCTTGCCGACACACTGAGAACGGTGCAGAGGAAGGAGAGAGCGGAGGGAATGAGTGCGTTCATTGTTATTCCTTTCACATGGACCGAAACGGTCCGCCCGAAAAATGCCACGAATGGTTCCGACATCAGCAAACAGGACGCACATAATGGCTACGTCCCCAGCTGTGCGTAAGCTCTTATATATATGTGGGCAACTCGAATGCCGTCTACTTCCACATAAGATAGCAGACGGACTGCTGTACTCTGTATCCACAGATAGCATCGCGCCGGGCAAGATCCTGCTCAATCTTGTCGACGACGGCCACCTACTGATGAAGCCCTACCCCATGACTTTACTCGGAGAGACACGGCGGAGCAAAATGTTACCTCTGTAGCCATTCTTTCCCTTCAATGCTTTCTGGCATTACATCAACCTCCATGAATACTCCGCTGCTACTCGCTGATCCTCATTTTGCCATCTTCCCCACTCTACATTCCCCCTTCATCCCCCTTACCGTGGCTTACAAAAAAAAAAAAAAATTCTGTATCCTCGAACCTGTGCTTACACCCCTTCCCTCCCTTTTGCCCACATACCCATTCACATGGACTGGACAGAGTTGCTCTCCCCCTGATTCACTCGGTCTCTTCTCCATGATTGGCTCTCTAGTTGTCTAACTAAAACTATCTGTGCTTTTTCCTTGCCCACTTTCCACCCCTATTTCACACCTACATTCGTGGGATTTATCTCCCTTTTCCGTTTCCCGTTTTTTTTTTTCTGTAGTTCTCATCACTTCCTTTTTTTTTTTGTTACCTTCTCTTCTTTCTCTCTGGCGATCTGGTTGCACACGCGCCTTCGTCTTCGAAACCAAACCTTTTTTTTTTTCTTCTGTCTACTCACACAGGAGAAAGAAAAAAAAAACACCTACACACCATATCTACTTCTACGCACCGCGAGGTCCAGCAAGAACAGCGATCAGAAAGATGGCGGCTGCACAGCAAGTTGCGAACGCGTTCACGGTCGACTTTGTCGAGCGTGTGGCTAAGAATGCGGCAAACATCCCCGATCTCTACGGCCCCCACTGCACGCTCACGGTCAACGACTTCGAGCTCGGCATCTCTGAAGTGCACGACACATATGTACCCATTGCCGTGCAGAAGTGGGCCCTCTCGCTGCAGGGTAGCCGCTTACGTGTGGACAGCGTCAATGCTGCGTCCCTCTACGGTGGTGTGAATGTGTTTGTTACGCTTACTGCTTTTGGTGAGATGCAACAATACTACCACATCACCACAACCCTGGAGTCCTTCCAGGACACTTATGGCATGGACGGGTACTATATTCGGCACCAGGTGATCGCTCGCATCGGCGCCGTCGCTCCCGAGCCGCCGGCGCCTGAGCCGATCCCCGCCGTCGTAGAGAAGTCGGATGTGGCGAAGAGGGCCAAGTCGGCTACGCCGGAGCCTCAGCCGGAATCCCAGCCGGAGGCAGTCGAAGGGCCTGCAGCGACCACCGCCTCAGCGGAGGTGGAGGAGAAGTCCGCGCCTTCCCCGGTGAGCGGCAAGCCAAAGAGCTGGGCCAGCCTGGTGAGCAGCGCCCCAGTGAAGACCGCTGAGCACAAGCCGCTGCGCGTAGTGGCGCATGAGGGTGGCAAGAAGCCGACGCCCGAGCCTGTTGCCCCCGCGGCAGGTGCGCCAGCGTCGAAGCGCCCGCCGCCACGTGAGCGCAAGGCGCCCGAGGCCCTGGGTGATCGTCTCATGTTCAACACGACTGGAGCCGTAACTGACGAGGAGATCCGCGCCGCCCTCGGTCCCATGTCTGCGCACCTTGTTTCCCTGCGTAACAACTCGGCCAAGGGTCACGTCTTCATGGATTTTGCAGAGAAGGTCAATGTCCTTGATGAGCTTGCCAAGTCTCAGCCGGTGATTGGCGCCTCCAAGGTGAAGATGAGCGTCTTTCGCCAGCGCGCCCGCGAATAGAAGTAACGAAGTCTGCATTTATTCATGAGTTCCAGATGAGTCCCCCCCCAAAAAAAAAAAGAGTAGGCGAGCCAGACCCGTTAGTGTGTGCGTTTATGTATGTATGAGCTTGTGGGCAAACAAGGGGTATAATAGGTGGTATCAGTACTAAAAAGGAGTTTCAAGAACGGCACCGAAATTATCAACCACCCTTTACATTTTTTCTTGGAGCCTCCCTTCGCCTCTCATGTTCCCCACAGCAGATACCACCATGCCCCCCCCCCCCTTCCCCGCACCTGTCCATTGCCCTGCTGCACCTCGCACCTGTTTCTCGTCGTACTTACCCCCTTCACCGGCTCGTCAACGAATCCATCCCTCAAAAAAAAAACGTAAAGCATTTTTTCGAGGAATGCCAGGTTGTGCGTATTCTTTTTGTTGTTGTTTTGTCCCACGACTGCTCTTTCTCCCTTGTATGGTTTCGCCCGCCCCCCCTTTTTTTCCTCCTCGATCCCTTTCTCATCCACACCAGTCGTCCCAGTTTTTGTCTTCCCTCTCCTCTTGCTCCATGAGCACACCTCCCCCCCTTCCCTCCCTTCCCTTTTTTAGCGGTTGGACTGATGGAATAATCGGTATCCATTCAACGGTTGCCTCTTCCTTTGAACCTCTCCACATCGAGAAAAGAAGAAAAGGTATCAGCGGAGATAAACAGACATTGAACAGTGAACACGCACAGGGTTTCATGTGTATATAAATTCGCGTGTGCAAGTATGCCTCGATCATGCTGCTTTCTATTTTATCGAAAATGAGCGGGTGCACCGTAAGGAAAAAAAAGCTGCATTAAAAAAAGTTGTGAGCTAACAGAGCATTAGGGGGGAAAGAGTCGCCGTGAGCGGGAGAGAGAGCTGAGTCAGGTGTGGTCGGTGCACATGCACTGTTGAGGTTCCGGTGCCATGTCTCATTCCTTTTTTTATTTCTTCACGCCCTTGTATATGCTTGAAGGGTATCAAGTAAAATCTGCAGACGAGTGCCGCGGGTGATAAGGTGTTGGAGGGCTCAGGTACATACGCACACGCCAACAATATTCAGATGGACATGTTGAACATGCAAGAGTGAAAAGAAATTCAAGCGAGTGGATATCATTTTGTGTATTTCTGTTGCAGTCTCTCTCCCCCTTAGAATCTGTTCATGACTAGCATCGGGCGAGGACGACCTGAGGTTAGGGGATGGGGTGAATGTCAACAATGATGAGCAGGGTCTGTGTGTGTCTGTGTGTGTCTGTGTGTGTGTGTGTGCGGGTTGCGTTACATTTGCTGTGGTTGAGTGGATGAAAGAAAACTAAAGAAAGGAGCAAATGTCAAGGTGGTGAGAGATCGGCTCTTTTCGGTTGCTTTCTGTGCTCCCCAAGTGCCCTTTGTTTGTGTTTTTATGTCTGTGCGTCTCCAGAAGACAAACGTAGTGGGCTTCTTCCTTTCCACCAAGCACGCATTCACGACTCACCGCATGTGATGTTGTGTGCTTGTGCACTTGTGTGTGTTGTGTGTGTGTGTGTGTGTTGTGTGTGTGTGTGTGTGTGTGTGTGTGTGTGTGTGTGTGTTGGGGTGCTCTGTTGCAAAGCTAAGTCTAACTAATGTTGTCAAAGAAGCAAAGAAACACCTAGGTAAAGTGATCATATGTGTGCACCGGTGCGATTTCACGTGGCGCGGGCTCCGAGGGACTTCAGCGGCTCTGCCGAACCCGTTCGTGCTTGTGTAGAGTCGCCTCGGTTTATCCCTTGTGGCAGGTGGCGCCGGAGCAGATTGAATTTGAGAAGGTGATGCGTCGTCATCTCTTTCCGTGGATCGCTATCCTGGCTGATGAGAAGAGCCAGCACGCAAAGCGAGACACAAATGTGAAGACGAGGGGAGGTCAACTGGAGTTGGAAGAGTGG
>CM007314.1:1183979-1204858 GCA_000333855.2 Endotrypanum monterogeii | reverse complement strand
TGTGTGTTGTGTGTGTGTGTGTGTGTGTGTGTGTGTGTGTGTGTGTGTGTGTGTGTGTGTGTGTGTTGGGGTGCTCTGTTGCAAAGCTAAGTCTAACTAATGTTGTCAAAGAAGCAAAGAAACACCTAGGTAAAGTGATCATATGTGTGCACCGGTGCGATTTCACGTGGCGCGGGCTCCGAGGGACTTCAGCGGCTCTGCCGAACCCGTTCGTGCTTGTGTAGAGTCGCCTCGGTTTATCCCTTGTGGCAGGTGGCGCCGGAGCAGATTGAATTTGAGAAGGTGATGCGTCGTCATCTCTTTCCGTGGATCGCTATCCTGGCTGATGAGAAGAGCCAGCACGCAAAGCGAGACACAAATGTGAAGACGAGGGGAGGTCAACTGGAGTTGGAAGAGTGGATCTTTGATCTTTGGCTCTATGCCGGTTGTGTTAGCCTCGCTGCTCCTCACCGCACTTTTTTTTTTCTGTCCTTCCTTTGTGACGGCTCATTATCAATGAACATTATACTTATCTCCCATTTTTCTCTGTTGGTACCCATCTTTCCGCTGCTTTCACAACGCGCCACCTGCTTTTCTTTTTTGAATTTCCTATGCGGACGCAACGTGAATTTCCCCTAAACTAACGTTTTGCTTGCAGCCTCATATTTTTTTTTCCTTTCCTGTCGGCCTCTCCTCCCCCTCGATCGGACACTCGAGGCTAGACGAAAAGAGTTGCCTTCCTTTATTTTCTCCCTCTTCCCTCGTTTTTTTTTTTTTACCACCGTGAGGTGCTGTGTCTCTCACGGCTGCTCGAAACACTTCAAGGATCAGAACCCGGTCTCCCCAATTATGTCCAACGAAACTGCCGAGTCCCTCCCCAAGAAGGTCCGACTTCGCGTCCCAGCGACAACGGCGAACCTCGGACCTGCTTATGATACCCTCGGAATGGCGCTTTCCATTTTTATGGAGCTGACGGTAGAGGAGGCGGATACTTTTTCCATGATGGTTACTGGAGAAGGCCAGGAATACATCAGCACCGACGAGGAGAATATGGTAGTGAGAACTTGCAAGATCGCATTCGAGGAGTACGCGCACAAAAGCATGCCACCGCTGAAGTTCATCATGCACAACAACATTCCGTACGGGTGCGGCTGTGGCTCATCTTCCGCAGCGGCCGCAGCCGGCTTCATCGCGGGCATGACGCTTTGCGGTCTCACGATGGAGACACACAACAGTGAGGCGTTGCTCTCCGTCATCTCGAAGATCGAGGGTCATCCTGACAACGCAGCACCGGCCATTTACGGCGGTATTCAGCTTGGGTACAAAAAAGAAAATGGCAGCATCATGACCTACCAAGTGCCCACCCCCAAAAACCTCTCAATTGTGGTCTTCGTGCCACATAAACTCATGAAGGGCAGTACCCATGTCACCAGAGACTTGGTGCCCACGACAGTAGCACTCAGCGACGCCGTCTACAATATCTCCCGCACCGCTATTCTGGTCACCGCCCTCTCTACCGGGGATTTGCGGATGCTGAAAGACGTGGGCGACCGTCTACACGAGCAGCAGCGTTCTCAGGCACTCTACTCGCACTACAATCCCTGCGCAAAGGCTGCGCGCGAGGCGGGTGCTGTGTATGCTTTCCTCTCCGGCTCAGGTCCCACTGTCTGCGCCTTGGTTTCCGGCCGTCACGGTGACCTCCTCTCGCAGCCGAGAGAGGAGCGCAAAGCCGAGGTGGTGGCGGAGGCAATGGTGAAGGCTGCGGAGGCCGTTGGTGTGCATGGGCGGGCGATCATCACGGTTCCGTCTGATCGGGGTGCGCACCTATCTGGTACAACAACTGTACGTACAAATATTCAGTACACGAGCATCTAGGACGCGCCGATGATGGTGGGTCAATGGAACGGTGAACGATAGTGCGGAAGGGGGAGGGGAGCGGTATCCGTCTTTCCTTGACAAGTCTCTCTTTGAAGCTGACAAGTAAAGTCAGAGTGCGTTACACTCCCTTTGCACGACATTAGTGAGATGCACATTATAATGGAATGGGGCTCCTGCACTTTGTCTACCTCCTCCTTTTCACTAGGTGCGCACGCACGCACGCACACACTGCATCCCGTCTGATGGTTTAGCTTTCTTTTTTTCAGGCATGTGTTGATTCGAGTGCATTGTGTGTCACCTACTAAGATTTTCTTTTTATTCGTTCAACATAACCTCGTTTCGATGACAGGGCACATCCTCTACGCGGGCCATCATGGTCTGGTACCTAGAGGGTGCTGGGAAGTCAAGCAAACCTCCATATCCGGTCAGCTCGTCACCACAGGTGGTGACGTCTCGGGTACTTCCGATGATGACATGCAGGTGAACTCTTCGCTGCTGCTCTTCGGCGTTGGAAATTGAGGAGTATTCCATCGGCAAAGCCACTGACCGGATGCGAAGCGTATTATCACTACATACTTCTGCTACCTCCATCAAAAAAAAAAATATATATATATCGCTAGTGACTTGAAATTATTTTGACATGACTCTCGCTTTCCCCTTGTTGGAACAATTATATTGCTCTCCCAAGGAATATGTTCCGCATATCCACCGGCAGAAATTTGGAGTTGATGGAGGGCTGCTTCCAAAGCGTGTGTTGCGTAGCGTTGAAGGAAAGGTCGGACCCCCTTGGTACCATGTCTTGCATGCCGTTGTCAGGTACGTGCATTGCTGCTTCTACACAATGGGTCTGTGGTGGGACGGAGGTATAGTGTGGAGGTGAGTTATCATATGAGTTCATACAGCGGGTTAGAGACGCTGATTAAAGGGTTTTGAAGCTCCTCATTACACTCGCACCAATGAAAAACCTCTTTCTCTCCCCTTTTTTTTGTCTTTTCTTTTCCATCGTGACAATAAATGCATCCTTGTGTCACTGTTCGTATCTCTTCTCCGTTCCCTTCTTTTCCCAGGAGTAAGTCGACGTAGAAGCCTTGGTCCTTGTAATGAAACAACAACAAGTCAACAACCGTGTGTTGCAAATGTGAGGGAAAAAAAACGAGTGTGGTGGTGCTATGTGTACCTTTGTCTCTCGAACCTGCGACAGGGGTCTACATTATGGCCTCTGTTCTCCCTTCGCTTCCCTCCCCATATACTCACCTTGAACCCCAAGGCTACGATGGGCGATGTTCCCCTCCTTCCCCCCCTCCTCACACACACTCACGTTAAGGCAGCCGCCTGTTTGTGCGGATGCTTTTCGTGGTCTCCATCTTGTCAAATACAGTCACTTTTTACCGTTTTTTTTTTGTTTGCCGTACATATGGTCATCCGACTCTTGTCTATGCGTCACACACTTTTTTACTCCGACATCCCTGCATCGTTGTTTGTACGACAACAACTTTAACCCATAACTGTCCCTCCACATGTGTGCAGGATTGAAAAATACACATACAGATATCCAAGGAAAAGCAGTTACCAGGGGAGGGTAGCAGCTATCCGGCGTGTTTGAATATCTTTAGCGATGTCATTAGCGACGGCTCCAGTTGCTGCTGCGGTCACCGTCGCTGCGTCTTCAGCGGCACCTTGTGCGCCATCTGTCTCGCTGGCTTCCGACATCGATGAGCGCAGCTCGAACGCAGACGAATCTCTTAATAATGCATCAGACCTTTCGCACAGCACATGTGTTTCGCACCGCCGCCAGCGCAAGTGTGGTCGGAGGAGGAAAAGCGTGAGTTTTGGCAGAAAAAAAAAATGGAGAAAAAAATGCGAAGGAAGGTCGCTGCTGCTGACCGACAAAAGGCACAGCAGGCAGAATGGGAACATCTGTCAGATGAGGAGAAGGCAGCTCGGCGCACTGAAGCTGCACTCCTGCACGAGAAGCGTCGCCAGGCTGAGGCTTCACTGGTGAGGCGGTGCGAGGAGCAGCTCGCTGACCCACATGTGCCGGTTATTGTCTTCGACCTCAGCTTTGCCTGGTGCATGACAGTAGCCAACACAAAAAGCACCGTGTCGCAGGTCAAGTTCAGCTACAGTGCCTTGCGCGCTGCTGGCTTCCCATTTCGACCAGTCATTACGTCATTGTTGGGCAAGGAAGCTAGCGACACCGACCACGACGCTACCGCCCAAGCTGCCGTGCTACAATCGCTTGACAACTTCGAGGGATTTCGCCGATTTCCGCCCAGCGTTACTCGAGCACAGCACTGGAGTGAACTGTTTTCGCAGAGGGAGGTCGTTTTTCTCACCGCCGACGCGCCGGATACACTGGACAGCATCGAACCAGACACGGTGTACATTGTCGGTGCATTCGTTGACCACAACTCGCACAAAGGTCTAAGCTACGCTTCCGCTCAACGACACGGTGTGCGCTCAGCTCGACTGCCCATCAAAGAAAGCGTGGAGCTTGGTAACCGGTGCAAGGTATTGACGATCAATCACGTTGTGGAGGTTCTTATTCAGTACGAGCAGATGCGTGCTGCCGGGACTCCAGACTGGGCGAGTGCAATCGACAACGCATTGCCCACACGACGCACTCAGCAAGTGAACAAAACACGCCCAAAACGGCAGCGAGCGGGTGATGCAGGATTTGATGCGGAGAAAAACGGCGATGATATGTTTGCAGTTGTGGAGAACTTTCCCTGAAGGAAGAAGGAGCCCAACACGTCATGATCACAAGGGTTTACGACACTGTGTGTATGCAGTCGTTGCCTGCCTCTAGAGGAGACAGGGCTTACCCGCCAAATCCAATCGAGAAACCTTTTTTTTTTTCTGCTACAGAAGGAGAGCGCTACTCTCAATGCAGCACGCAAGGGATGCAAATAGAGCGCGTTTTTTTTTTTTTGAGGGGGCGTCTTGGATACTACTTCATGAATGCAGAGGCAAAGCAGCGTGAGGGGGTCTCAAAGCAGTGTTGCTAGCCACAGTAGGGTCACATTGAAGGGAAAGAGGATCGGAGAGAAGACAGTTTGGCAGGGAGCGTTGTGGACGCAAGTGGTTTCATGCAATCTGTGTGTTTGTGTTGCATCACGTTTCGTAAGCCGTTTGCACCCCTACATGTTTTTCCCACTCCTCGGAAGACGATGCGTTCCGTGGGGACCACCCAGTGTCAACTGATGTGTCTCTGTTGTTCCTCTCCTCCCCACGCCCCTTGATGCACCTCACGGGGATTTCTGCCACGTCGTCTTGCTGACTGGGACAAGAAATAGGAGGCACCCTTTTTTTGTAATCCCTAACTTTTTTTCTCCTGTCCCTTCCTGCCCCGAACCCCTTTAGCCCCTCCATTTGTTTTTCTTCACTTCTAGTGGCCATCGACCATGAGTGCTTTCTCCCTCCCCGCGAGCGTACTTGGTTGACGAGTGACAGAGGGCCTGCCAGCATCGCTGCCATTCCTCTCGCTACCATCATTCCGTTTGCTTTTCTGTATTCAAGACCAGGCGTGGCTAGAATAATGGCCGAGTTGCACGATTTTTTTTAATTTTTTTTTGATAATAAGCATATGATCCACACCACTCACTTGATTCGCGCCTCTTCGCCCGCACAACTTCTCATACCGCTGCGCGTGTTCGCGAAAGGGTGTATTCAACGCTTCAACTATCTCCCTTAGGTTTGAGGACGCGAGGGAAAAGGGACTTGGGGAGAAAAAAAAGAAGAGAGTCTCGGGCACGCGTACCTGTGGAGCAGATGGCTTGATGGCGCGTCTATCAAACTCACATGTCTTGAACCCTTTTCATTTCTCGATGACTCTCGATTTCTTTTTTCTTCCTTTGCAGCGACAGGACCACCCACGCTTTTCTCTGTGTACACAAGTACTGGAATCATTAGCGACCTCTGCACATCCGCGTGATCCCCATAATCTGAAATCTCTCGCTTAGCTTGGGGAATAGGTATTGTCGCCTTTTTAAAAAATTTTCACGACGAATACGTCGCATTCAAATCTTGTTTTGTACATTTTTTTTCAGGGCAGTTGTAGACATCGCTCATCTCCGAACGCCTGGACCTTCTTCTTTGGTTCGCTTGTTTTCACCATGAACTTCTCTCGACTTGCAAGCGAAGCGATCTCATCGGGGATGAGATGTGAAGAAGCATCTCTCTCCAACGAAGGTGCCTCCCATGAGGACGGCATCATCTGCGCAGCGGCCGCCTCACCGATATCAACCGCCTCGGCGACTGCGACCTCAAATAAGCTGAAGAAGGCATCCAAGACCTTGGTCAACGTCCGCACCAGTGTTAGCGGCGTCGACACTGGCGACGGCAGCGGCGACCAGGCACTCTCTCGGTGCTTGGTGTATTGCCGACTTCGTCCATCCGTAAAGAATGATTACAAAGAAGGCGGGCACACACTTCTCACACTGGAAGGAAAGCGTGTCATTGTCAAGGATGAGCGCCACTACAACTTCGATGGGAGTTTCGGCCCGCTGGCTGATCAAAAAGAGGTGTTCGACTCCGTCGCGGTCTCCTGCATTGAGCATGCCTTTAGTGGATTTTGCTCTGCGTTGATGTGTTACGGTCAAACTGGTACCGGGAAATCCTTCACTATGTGCAATACTGACCCCCAGCACCTCGGAATCATCCCACGCGCGGCCAAGTACATTTTCGGGAAGATTGAGGCCAACCAGGCAAGCATCCCCACGCGTACCTACTCGGTGAGGGGTCAGTTTGTTCAAATCTACCGCGATAACCTCAGCGACTTAATGGTGCGCGAGGCTAAGGAGCGTGTGGAGATTCACTACGACGAGGACAAGGGTGTTTCTCTGACAGGGTGTACCTCCCACGTATTGGGAAGTGCGGAGGACTTTATGCGGTTCTACAATGAAGGAAACGCGCGCCGTGTTATTGGTTCAACTGCCATGAACGCGGAGTCGAGTCGTGGGCACACCGCCATGGTCATCTATGTCACCTCCGAGGACGCGCAGGATCTGAGGAAAGGCAAGCTGCATGGAAAAATCACATTCATTGATCTGGCAGGGTACGAGCGCTTCAGCAAGACAGGTATCACCAGTGCCGACCCAATTCGCAAGGACGAGGCTAAGACCATCAACGCGTCCCTCCTCGCGCTCGGCCACGTCGTCAGCTCCCTCTCAACTGGCATGAAGCATATTCCCTGGCGCAACGCGAAGCTGACGCGTATTCTGCAGGACTCGATTGGTGGACGCAGTCGCACCTCGATCATCCTCACCGTCGGTCCCAGTAGTGAGCATCTCTACGAAACAACCAACACGCTTCAGTTTGGCTTGCGTGCCATGGCAGTCAAGGTCGAGGCAAAGATGTCGGTCACGGTTAACTACATGAAGCTCTCCAAAAAATTAATGGGTCTTTTGAGTGAGCGAGATGAGAGAATTAGCTCGTTGGAGGTGCAAATCGCCAGTCGCGACGCAGAGAGGCAAGAGCTGCTGGAGGGCTATGATAATGACCGCCGCGAACTCGAGCAACGCTTTGCTGCAGAGTTGCAGCGACTGGCCGCGTCCGGGGCGAGTGAGGAGCAGATACAGAACCTCAAGGAGGTCCACCAGGCAGAGATCGAGAATTTGCAGGACCAGCAACAGGAGGAGATCGGCTACCAGTACGAGATACAGTCGAAGGAGATTACGCAGTTCATCAAGGAGCAGAAGCACCAGGAAGCAAAGAATCTCATGAAGATGAAGCTCGCACAAGAGCGTCTGGTCGAGGAGTTCCAGCGGAAGCTTGATAGCGCCCGTGGTGGTACAAATGAGGATCTGGTTGCTTCGCTGCAGCAGCTCGCAGAGAAAGACGCCATTCTCGCTTCACGTGCCAACGACACGGCCCGTCTGCATGCCACGGTCGAGTTGCTCAAGGCTCAGATCCTTTCCCTTGGCGGCGTGGTGAAGTCAGACACCAACTTTCCAGAGACATTTCTCGACGTATCGCAGGTGGAAGAGATGCGAACTCGTCTTCGGGGCGAGTCGGAGCGCAACTATAACAAGGTAGTGGACTTGTCTACCCAGCTGGACCGCGCCTCGACTCTAGCGCGTGACCGCATGGAGGAAGTGTCCAAGTTGCAACAGGAGGTGGAGCGACTGCACGAGAAGCTTGTCCGCGGCGGCGTTGAGATCAGTGAGTCCAACGACGAGCTCCGTGTACTCCGTCAGAAGAGGGCTGAGATGGTCGACCCTGAGGAGCTGGAGAGCCTGCGCCTGCTCATGCAAGCGGACATCGACGACCTGCGCAGCCAGCGAGATGAGCTGCAGGCGGAGTTGAAGCGTGTGAACGAGGAGCGGGTGCGGGAGTCCATGACGCACCGTCTCAATGTGCTCGACCGCACTGACTCCTTTGCTCGAATAATCACGAGAGAGGCGGAAGAGGGGGGCGGGGACGCTGCGGGCCACGGTGCCTCAGATGGGCGGGTGCGTGTTGTCCATGCCAACCCCTTCGAGGCGGAGGGTGGGATGGGACCCAGGGCACATGCCATGCAGAGTTCCTACAAGAAGTGGATACAGAGACTCAACAGACAGCTCGTAGAGGGCAGCCGTGAGAGGGCTGGCCTCGTGCAGCGTATTCAGCAGCTCGAGCAAACACTCGTGCTCCATGGCACGCCTGTGAAAGCATTCCACGAGAGTGGCGTGGAGTGCGAGTCTCGTGAAACTGATCTCGACAAGGTAGAGGTGGGGAACAGTCACCCTCTACCCGAAACCCCAGCCTGTGATGAGGATATAGCAGGGCTGATAAGCACATGGTGGAGGCTCTGATAGCCGCTGGCAACGAAGAGATTGCATTTGTGCTCCTCTCCAAAGATCAAGAAATCAGCATACGAGATGATCTCATTGCTCAGCTCGAGGTACAGTTAGCTAAGGTTCTGTCCAGGCATGAAAGGGATCAAGACTACATCAAGACACTGAAGGCGTCTCTCTGCCGCGCTGGTGAGACTCCGCCAGAGAGATCGTTGTGTAGTTCACAGCCGGTGGAAGGTGTGCCTCTCGACGAATACAGCAAGCTGCTACGGCAGCTCCGTTTGCAGAATCGAAGGCTTGTCATGAAGTTACTTATGTTGCAGTCGAAGCAAGCTGCAGAGGCGACGGATTTGTCCACCACCGAGGGTGTAGTGTTCGAGGAGCAGCTGGAGGAGCGCGACACGGAGTTGGAGCTGAAAGATGAGATCCTGCTCGATAAGAACGCGATGTTGCAGTACATGGCCACGCTGGGCGTACGACTTATCAATCAAATGGAGACTCTGGGCATTGAGCCATGCTGTTATCTGCCGGAGCGCTACCAAGACCTCGCCAAAGCAGAGAAAGACCAGCTTGAGATTCAGACGGCAAAGCAGCGCGAGCTGGAAGCACAGCTGCAGCGGGAGCAAGACGAGAAGAAGAGGATGAAGCGACTGCTCGAGGCAATCAACGCCGAACGTGAGCAGAGCGCAGCTGTGCTTCGGCAGACGGAGCTGCGTAACCAACAACTACGTGAGCGCGAGAACCAAGCGACAACAGCATTGCTAGAGCTCACCGAAATTACAATAAAGAAGGAAATGATTCGAGATGAGGAGCTTCAGCGCACCACGCACGAGCTCATGGAGCTACAAGCGCTCTACGCCGATCAGCAGCGCCGCAAACGACCCAACCTCTTGGAGTGGCTGTTCCGTAGAGTCGCAGAATAGGAGAACCCAAGGAAGCCACCTAGCCCTTGGTCTCGAGTCCAAATCTGAGAGAACGCCTCGGTTGCGGTGGTTCCCTAGGCGTTGGTGCCACTGTCTTTTAACTTTATTGTTGCTTTCGCTTTCTAGGTGTCTCCTCAGGATTTTTCTGTGTACATATGTCTGCGCGCATCTTTGCAATGTCTGAGTTGTTTCACATGCATTACCCCCCCACTTTTGGCAAAATCAGTTTGGCTCGTCGTATATGTGTATGTGTGTGTGTGTGTATGTGAGAGAGAGCGGAGATGGGGACTTTCCGTCTCATTCGGGTTAGCTACTTGAATGTTTTACCAAGTCGTGATCATCTCTCCCTTCACGGTTACATTTATCATTGTGCCCTCCCCCTCCCTCCCCCTTTTTTTTGTGTGTGTTCTTCCATTCCCGCTAGTTTGACATCACCTTTCCTCCCTCCCTCGCCTCCCAACCCGTTTCTCGCGCTTCTCCCTTTAAAAAAGCCATTTTGTTTTCTAGTCGAAGGAAGGAGATGTTTTTTTTTGTTTTCAATTCAACCATTGGAATGCGTCAGTAAGCGATCACATCATCTAGGAGGCACATACACACAAACGCGCGCACACCTCATTGAGTATGTAAATTGAGTTCCCCCATGTGTACCCTCATGTGTATTTGTATGCAGATGTGTGCGTCCTTGTATGTGCATGTGTGCTTTGTTGCTGTTTATGCTCTGCTGCTTTGTTTCACTCTCTCCTTCCCATAAAGAAGATCGTTGTACGCCGAACCGAATAATATATATATATATATATATATATATAATGATTATTATATATCAACACTATGCCTTGGGTAAACAGTGTTGGCAGGGGGAGAGAGCGGAGCGGGGCGCCTTCGCCTCAACCACGCATGCGTCTATCTGTTGCTTTTGTATAGAGCTGCATTTTTTCTTGTTCAGCTTTTTTCATTCCCCCCTTCCCCCCCCCCCAACCCACACACACACACACACACATTCTTTGGAGATGTGACGTCCCTGGGGTGAGGAAGGGGGGGGGTAAACAAAAGAGAGCGGATGTGAACTGAGTGACAATGCTTCGACAATAACGCGGGGAATAGAGCACATGCACTCCGCCAAAGGTCATCCCACCCCGCTTGTTGCTCATCCTGGGACCTCACAAAGCGGATGACTACTAGCTGCCGTCGACGCGATAGGCCCATCATTCCTTCTCGTGATCCCTTCCAGTTGATGCTTAAAAATTCGAACTATCTCCCTCAATCTCACCTCACCTCTCGGATTACTTTGCCTTTGAAAATTATTCATGTCGTCTGCTTGTCGTGCCGCTTTCACGGATGTCTTGGGGCATCATCGGTGGGATATCCAACGCTGTCTTGCATTTTCGAACGTCAAACTGTTTGCTCATGCTGTCTCATACAAAAAAAAGTATATATATATATATATGTATATGCATATACAAATATATAATTTGGAAAAACAGGAGGGAAGTGTACACACACACACACACACACACAAAGACATACACAGGCAGACCTTGCCACTCTTGTCCACACGTATACATACATATATATGCGCGTATAAAAAGATTACATGGAAGACCTATTCTCTGCACCATCGACGGTGTGCTACTCCATTAAATTCAGGGCCTCTTCCCCCCTCCCGCAAACAGGCAAAACAAACTAAGAAAGGCAAAAGGCAAAGAAACACCAACAGGTCGCACCCTTGATCCGCCGTCTTTCTTCATTCTTTTGGTTCTGTGGGAGTGTGCGCCTGTTATTGTTTAACACATCCTCAGACACACACCCACACCCACACACCCACACACGACTCTACGAGACAATTCTTGACGTGCCTTCTTTTCCTCCTCCCCCATCTTTGTTAGACAAGCGCCATCGGCTCTCCTGCTGCTTTTCTGTTCGCTGTTGGTGACTAGCATATATTTTTCACTCGACCTCCCCCCCTCCCCCCATTGGCTACTCTCCCCGCTGGCACCGGTTGGACGGGTTTTCTCGGTTTGTGTCACGTCTTTCTATTCTGCTGTCGGGTGTATGGCTCTTACATTGTCTTTTCCACATTTAGATAGCCTCAACACAGAGACACGCACGGACATGATCATCTGCCGGTGTTTGGCACAGGAACCATCACTACTCACCCAGCAGTTACAACATAACAAGCAGAGGAAGACGAGAGGCCGTAATTTTTTTGTGGGTGGAAAGGCGGACATTTTGTGGTCTTTTTGCTTCTAGTGCACTTTTCTTTCGTTACTTCACAACCCCGTGCCTACCTTTCCCTTTGGGGGGCTTTCCTCCTTTCACTTGTTGCTCGAATCCCCCCCCCTAAAGCGCACTGCTTTGTTTGGCTTTTTTTTTTCCTGGAAGCGCCTTTTTTCGCTTTAAGCTCTCTTCCCCGTCCCCCCCCCCCATTCCTCGACGGAACCCTGCCGTGTTTTGTGCATCACCTGCAGCGGCGCTCGCCGCGTTGTTTTCCACTCTTTCTCCACGTTTTTTTTTTTGTATTTCTTTTGTGGTGTCGGTGTGCATTTGAGCATCGTATCACGTCTCCCCCCTTCCCCTCCTCGACTGTCGCCTCGTTTCGCGTCACGTTGAGACTTGGAGTTACACACTCATTGAAAGCTCCCGTACTGGCGGTGTTTGTTCGCGCTGTCCACTCCCTCCCTCCTGTTCGACTTTCCTCCTTCCCCCCCCCCCAGTCCACACCGCTTCGTCGTGGTTACTGCCGCTAGTTGTGGGGCTTCTCATTGGTGTTGGCATAGTCGTCTTCTGCGCTTCCTGTATTGATGCAACAAAAGGGGAGGGAGAGGCTTTGGTAGGCATTTTTCTTGGTATAGTTCTGCCTCCCGTGGAGGAGGAAGTCACGCGAGGGTGTTGGTTATCGCTATCGTTGCGAATCAATTTGTGTGGATATATTCATGTATTCGTGAAGTATTCGTTTCTGTTACTGTCTGTCTCGCTTGTTTGTTGTACCTTTTCGGCCACCTCTTCTTCTTCCACCCACCCAAAACCCCTGACGCTGTTCGCTAGAATCACAACCGAAGACAGCGAAGAGGAGCGTGAAGACGAGAAAGGAGAAGGGGAATTGTCGAGAAAAAACACTTGGACTTGGGCAACGCGTGGCGTATTTGGTGTTGTCAGTGCTTGTTGTCTGCCTTGCACTGCTTCCCAATCCCTCGCCCTCCTCCTCACTTCAGGATTCGTAAGCCCACAGGGAAAGAAGACGCTGACACACGTTTAAGAATTGATGAAAAAAATTTTTTTTTCTATCCTGAACTCGGAGTTTGCTCATTGACTACACCAGTACACATACACACACACATACTGCTCGCGCGCTTGTATATTTTCTTTTCCCTACCTCTTTTTTTTTTTGCTTTTTTATCCGTCTCGTTTTTCAGCTCGTGGACGGCAGCGACGGCTGGAAAGGGGGTAAGTGTGGAAAAAAGGGTGTGGAGTTATATTGTTCTATGTTTTCTGTTTTATCGCCAAACTACATTCTTTTTCCCCTCTCCTTTTAAAAATCTGCCTTTTGTCTTTTGTCTGTCTGTTTTTTCCCTTGATTTTTTTTTTTTGCTTTTGCATTGAGTCGTCTCGAGCCATCAGTCCGTAGGTGGTCCTCCGCGTGACCTTGAACAAGGAGAAGAAGGAGGGAAAAAGAGGGGGCGTATTGTGATATAAAAGTGTCTTGTCTTCTCCCCTTTTTGGTGGAGGGAGGGAGAAAGAACCCCCCCTCCAAGACACAGTGTGCATAAAACCTGCGATATGTCGGCGAGTGCGTTGGCGTTCCTTCTCTAGCGCTAGCGGGCAGTGACGCAGTTCACAGAAACGTATCGGGTGCAGTAGTCCCTTGGTCCGCCGTTTCCACTCTCTCCCACAGACCCCAACATGACTCTGTGGCAGTCGGCAATGCTTTGGCCGTTAGGCGATCACCGATGGCAGCCATCCTGTGAGAATGATGTTGTGGAGTGTCAGTCGGAGGAGCACCACACGCCACATGAAAGTATCGCTACTGCAACTTTTTTGGAGGCGCCGGGCGCCCCTCGGAGGGGTATCGTTGAGGGTGTGAAGGCCCTCGGAAGCGTATTGTGCAAAGTGGTTCTGCATAATTTTGTTTCATCGTCCCTATTGTGTGCGGGCAAGGAAGCTGTTTTGCTCCGGTCATGGCCTCATCCAGTTTCAATGAGCTCGTCATCTCCGTGTTCTCATGTAGGCGAGTCCTCGTCGATTCCAGATGACCGCCCCTGGGGCAGGCGAGTATCATCACGAGGCACATCGTTTTTACCCTTCCTGTTGTTAGCGACCTTGCTATTCCTACGCATGCTGTGGGGCGACCTGGTGTTGCCACTACCAAATTTCTTGGCATGTGATGGCCGATCGACGATGGGGCCGATACTGTTTGCGCAGGCCACCGCTGTTCACTATCGTGGCTCTGTGTACCACGGGCTGACGGAGGAGATGGTGGAGCGTGGCGGCAGCACTTTCACTATTCAAGTCTCCATCCCGATCTTTCCAACAAATGTCACGCGCGCTCGTCAAATTGTGATGTCCATCCTGGCCGATAACGTGCGCCTTATCGACGAGGAGGGAAATCTGCGCGACACAGACCAGGTGGCGTATGAGTTCAGGCGGCCGGGGCTGTCTCGTAGCTGGCGTCCAACTCTGACGGATATTCTTGCCCGCAGTGAGATCGAGGTAACACCTGATGGCCATTTTCTGAAGGTGACGTTCGCAAGCGGGAAGCTTGTGTTGCCGGCGCACACTTCAGCGCTCGTCGTCCCGCACCTGCCCTTTTCCCTCTTTGGGCAGGAGGGCCGGTTAGGTCTGAAAGACCTTCCGAACAATTACCTCGCTGGTGATCCTTTCTTCCTTCATAAGAAGGCGCTACTGCGACTCGACGAGACGCGGTGGAACCCATTACAGCAAAGGTTTGTGACCGGCGCAGAGGTCGCTGTTCCGCTCATCGGCCCTGCCAAGACCATCTCTGACAGACTTGCATTGGAGCGGGGGCTGCGGGTGATGGAGGGGCGCACTTGTGTGCATTCGCGCAGCGCCTATGTACGCGGAAGCCGCTGGGATATCCATGATCATGTCTACCGCTTTACCCCACATCGTGGTGGCGTACAAACTCTCTGCTACGTGCCCTATCCCGACACACTACCGTCCCTGGGCGTAAAGCTCATGAACTCGTACGAGGTGGAGGGCCCGGAAGGACTCTCAACTGATCCACCTCAGGTGCAGGCGGACCTTGAGTTCACCGGCACCATCTATGGCACTAACCTGACGGAGCGAGACACGGCAGTCATTACCGATGAGCTCTGCACGGATTTTACATCCCAAAACGTCTTTTTCATTGACCTCTTCTTCAGCAGCAGCTCTCGCGCCAGTTTTCTCGGTACCTTCCACAAGCGCGGGATTTACCACGTGTGTTACCATCGCGATGGCTCTCCTGCATACGTCCAGGTTTCGACGTTGTTCGTGGAGCGTGGCAGAGATGTCGTCATCGATGATGACAGCCCCAACGTGCTGGTGGACCAGGATGTCAAGTTACTGCAATCGGCTTCCGTCACACGACTCAAGGTCCAGGAGAAGGGAAACCTTCACCTGCACCAACGAAGCCTCACCGTGTCCTACTTTGTGTGGTCCGGCGGCACGATCTCTGGCAAAGGGGCCATCAACTGCACCGGCTACGCCAAAGTTACAACTCAGGGCTACGAAACGCGCCGGCTGTCGGTGCCGCTGTACAACTACGGCGAGATGACAATTGACGTGCAGCGGCTATCCCTGGAGCTTGGCGGAGCAATCCACAACTACGGTAATCTGACACTCGCCGTCTCCAGCATGGGGGTGGATAGCATCAGCAGCGTTACATCGGCCAGTCAGCGTAACGTCATCACAAATTATCCAGGTGGTGTCGTTCGCATCATCGCGCTGGATGGTCGATCTTATGCGCTGCTCACCGGCCGCTTCATATTCGAGGGAGGGTCAGTGCTGTTTTCGGGAAAGTTCAACCTCACCGATGCCTCCAGCTTCGGGAACACAACTGTGACACTGAAGAGTGGAACGCTCGTCACAGTCGACAACATACACCTTGCCAGCGCTGTAGTGGTGGAGGAGGGGTCTGTGCTGACGCTGATGAAGGGGTGTGTCGCTGTTTCAGCGACCGTATCGGGTAATGGCGTGATGCGGCTGCTGGGGCAGGAAGTAGTACTCAACTCGCTTCAAGTGAATGGCTCCATTCGTGTTCTGTTCGCCGGAGGGCCGGTCGACCCGATTTCTGTTGTCATTTACGGCACCACGCAGTTTGGCGGGGATACCTTCGTTCAGGTGACACACGCTAATTTCGTGACGCCCACTGGGCTGGCTAAGGTCTCCTTCCACGGTGGTCTCCTTGCCGACTTTGTCACCGTCTGCTTCAGAGGAAACATCATTTTGCAGATTGGTGGGGTTGCGGTGTTGTACGGTGAGATGTCCAACAGGGTCGTTAACTTCCGCAGCACCCCCGCCGTGCGGTCCGACGACTTGCTGCCACTCGCAACTTCGTCCTTTGTGCTGCCAAACGCAACCATGTTTGTGATTGACACCCTTCGTCTCAACGAAGCGTTTGATGTTACTTCCACTAGCCACTCAGTCGCTGTGGAGGACAACCTGTTGATGGACAACTTTCTTGGCCACTGCATCGCTAACGTCTCTACGACAGAGAGGTCGCAGAGTTGTGAGGTGTATCTACCGACATCACAGTATCTGACGATGAGCGGTCGGCTTGTGGTGCGTGGATGCGTGGAGGCGCCTTCGGGTGGCATTATCAGTGGCGCCGTTGTCAGGCTGGAAGATCCAGCAGATTGGGCACTGGTGCATCGGATGCTCTGCACGCTTAGCCAAGTGGAGACATTGCCGCACCTTTGCCGGCGCCCCCACCGCATCGCACCACCTTTGCGGAGCGGTTTGGCGCTCAGTGGAAAGGTGTACTTGCGTCACCCCACATCTCTCCTCCTCGACGAGCTTACGTTGGTTAGCAGTCACACACGGCTTGCTCATTCTGTGCCGGTGAACATCAGAGAAGCTGTAATCGTACGGGCCGACTCGACCCTTTCTCTGGCCCATGGCATGGTCCTGGAAGCGCGTCACATCGTAATCGAAGGCACCCTTGTTGTGCATGACCCGCGCAACACAATTCTGAAGGGTGCAGTAGAGGTGAGGGGGGAGGGTATCATCGAGCTACACGGTGCCTCGGAAGTGTCGTGCAAAAACGAGCTTCTGGTGGAGGGTAGTCTCCACCTGGCGCTACCCTCAAAGGGTCAGCACTTCCGCTGTCGGAGAACCACCCACGACAATGTCGATGCCGAACACAGCAAGTCGGCATCAAGCAATCGGATCAGAGAAGGCTCTCGGCAATCGGATGACAGGTTGGATGCGCTGCTTCGCAAGCGGGCCCTAGCGAACCTGTCGCCGGATATGGCGTGTCCTGACGATGTCATTCATGACTACGAATCACGGCGGCAGTTTATCACCCTCTACTGGTTGCGCCAGGCGTACGACCCGCCACCTGACCAGCCAACGAAGCGCGACATGATTTTTATGACACTTTTTGGTGTTATATCTTGCTTTATCACGTTCCAGATGATGCTGACCATCTGGGAGTACACGCGTAGCAAGTGGTTGCGCGATCTGCTGGCGCCATGTCCGCTTCAGTTGACTCTTACGTGGGATGAGCTGAGTTGTAGCACTGTCAACTACTTCTCCTTGTGCAGACTCATTATTCTTAGCCTACAGAATACCTTGGCCTCGTTTCACCCAGGACTTCCAGCACCGCTGCCGTCGGTCGCTGGCGTTCTGCTGCGCGGGATGGGGCTGCTGATGCCGCACCACCAGACACCTCTCTCTCGCTCCCGGAAGATCGGCATCTTCTACATCGCGTGGTTATTAGTGTTCCTCTACACGAACAGACAGGGCAGCTCGTTACTTCAGTACTTGCGGCGCAGACATCTATTTTTACTGGATGTTGCGCAACATTTGTATTCGGTGCTGACGATCCTCAACCTCATTTTTTTGGCGCCGCTCATGTCGTCGGTTGTCGATGCGTTTGCGTGGCCTACTCTGCTGCGGAATGTGCCGACGTACGAACCTGTGCGACTAGATATCTGGGTCGTCCTCTCCGTTATTTCCTTCTTTGCAATGGGTGTTATGGCCCCGTCGAGCATTCTGACCAACCAACTTCGTATTCCGCACATGGATCTCCGGGTACGGGCGTCGACGATGTTCATGTATTTCTCCACGCAGATGTGGGAGACTGTCATGTGGAAGGTCTTCTACAACAACCCCATGTGCATGGTCTTCAACAGCATCTTTTTCCAGCTCATCCGGTTTGGCTTCCTGTGGTGGTTCCCCCCGACACCGTACAAGAACGTAAACAGGTTCATGATATTTTTGACACTCCAGTCTTTTTTCGTATACCCCGCTATCCTGCTGTATGCGGTGTTGCTCCGCACCGGGGTATACACAAGCTGCACGCAAGGGACCGACATGTTTCGCTCCGTCGCCGTGATGTTCGCTTTTTCGCTCTTCACCAACTTTTGGCGCAACATTCTTTTTGTGGAAGAACATGCGGGGACGTGTGGCGATGTATCGATCGACGCTCTGCGATGCTCCATGACCCAAGTTCGCAAGCGCATTCATGATCTGAAGCTTGAAGTATACGCGTGCACTGATACGAGAGAGCGGGAGAACGTACTAAATGCCATTGCACGACTGCGAATCGAGTACTTGGAGAAACAAGAGCGCTACCGCCTCGAGAGACATCGGTTGCTGCGCCCATTTATTTTCGGTGAACTGTACCTGAAGAGTGATACACCGTTACAGTCAAACAACAGCGTGGCGCCGTATGGCAACTACGACATCGATGACTCGACTGGTGCCCTTCGGGCAAATATGCCGAACATGCAGTTCAGCTGCCTCCTCAGCGTCGAGGAGATGGAGACGTTCAGTTGCGGGCCAGCGTTGGGCAAGGGAAGCTACGGCACGGTGCATCTCGGCATTCTCACCAACGGCAAGCTGGTCGCCGTCAAGTACGTCAACATCGTCAGTGAAAGCCCCGAAACGCTGGCGAGTGTGAAGGCGGAAGTGAACATGCTACGCGAGTTGTCCCACCCCAACATTATTCGCTACTTTGGCGCGCACACAATTCACGACACGATGCTGGTGTTCATGGAGTTTGCCGTTGGTGGCAGTCTCACCTCCATTGTACGAAAGTTTACCCACCTCACCGAGGCTGTTATGCAACTGTATACCTTTCAGATACTGAGAGGACTGCAGTACCTGCATGGAAAGGGTGTCGTTCACCGTGATATCAAAGGCGAGAACATACTCATTGACGGCTACGGGGTAGCCAAGCTGGCAGACTTCGGATGCAGCAAATCACTGGCGAATATAGCGAATGCCGCTCAGGTTGGGTGCGGAACCCTTGTGGGATCTCCGTTTTGGATGGCGCCAGAGGTGATTCGGAGTGAGGCGTATGGCACGAAGGCGGATATCTGGTCCGTCGGATGCACCGTCGTGGAGATGCTCAACGGTGGGGAGCCTCCGTGGCGAGAAGAATTTGACAACGTGTACTCCGCCATGTTTTACGTGGGGTCGACGAACGAAATCCCGCAAATTCCAGAGGATACTTCCGCGACGTGCCGTGAATTTCTTTTTCTCTGTTTTGAGCGCGACGTGATGAAGCGGGCATCTGCAGACGAGTTGCTTCAGCACCCATGGTTGAGGATGGCTGCTGCTGTTTCCAACTCGGACGACGCAGCCGACACTTTCCCAAACACCCTAGCTTTTTCGCAACCGTCACTGAAGCCGACCTATGACGGAGAGTATCCTGCTCACTCACACAGCACCCTACACAGCTCTCGCGAGGACTCGGCGGATCTTCAAAATGACGCTACCACTCCCCTTGCTACCAACCGAGAAAAGTTCTAGCAACGCCTCTAAAAGCTTCGAGAACTCCGAATGAAGGGTTATTTTGCGTACACATCACGAGCACACCTATAACGGACGGAAAATAGGCTATGCTTGCGGTACCTTCTCGCAGACCTCCACTTGCATTCTTGCGTCCGGTCGTACAAGGCGGTTCTCCTCGGTCCTGCGGACCACGCAATTGCTCGTCTTCATGTTCACTCTTGTCGGCGTATGCAAATGCCATGTCGTCCCCCAGACAGACACGCACGCACGCACACAGACAGACAGGGCACCAACCTGCCCACCCTTTTCTTGCGATGAGCCACAGTGCCTCTTGTCTATTTTTATTTATATAATGGGAGGTGTTACTGTTCGTTTTGTTTTTGCGAAGTAACACTGAATGCGAATACATAACACGGAAGTTTTGGCTGGGCCATGAACAGCCATCTTGTTGCACTCAATTCGTTCTCTGACATTTTGTTGTTGTTGTTGTTGCCTCCCGTTTGAGGTCCTCATTCCTTTGCACGCCATCCTGTGTTCACAGTCGCCGCGATGACTAGTGTCGGCAGGGGTGCAAAGCCAGTGATTTCTTCATGAAACACTCTCCTTCCTTTTTTTTTTCGCCCATCTCGGATGGAAACCAAGGCCAGGCATGTCCAGGGGTATAACACCAGCGGCGAGCACATGTGCACCGAGGTTGCATACCTCCTTTGCCCTCCTTCTCTCCTCACTTGGACCTGACCCCACGTCTGCGCGTCGCTTACGCTTCTCGACTGACTCCCGCGAACTTCTCGTCACTGTTTCTCTGATATGTCTATACCCCATATACGCCCACACAAAATTGATCACACACGCAGCTCATCTCTCCATCTTATTCCCCCATTGTAGTCACCGCACACATCCAAGTGACATAGTCCCCTAACATCACTTCGCATTTTCTCCTCTTTTACTTACCCATTCCACGATCCCTGGTAGAGGGGGAAAAGAAGGACTTATCTCCCCCCCCCCCCCCCACACACACACACACACACAGCGTGTACTTTCCTAGGAAACCAAAATGTCGTTTGAGCTTCCCGAGCTGTACATCAATCCCCAGTTCTCCTGGGGTCCCCCGGAGGAGGAGATGAAGCTGGCTGACGGCGTCCCGTTCGAACTCTACTCGAAGGCTGACCCGCTGGAGGCTCTGGATTGGTTCACCTACAAGCGAGAGGCGGATGAGAGCGACAGCGATAGCGACAAAGATGCAGCGGCTGCCAACAAACACAAAGTCTTCAAGCAGGTCAAGGACAACGCTCGTCTCAACGCACTCCGTACGCAGCGCGATAAGTTTGTCGCGTTCAACCCGCGTGGCAACGGCCCGCGCAATGCG
>CM007314.1:1167767-1183969 GCA_000333855.2 Endotrypanum monterogeii | reverse complement strand
CGACTAGTACCGTACCCTAACTACTACTACGTCACTTACTTCCTCCTTTACTTTACCTACCTTACCTACCGACGTACCTCGTACGTACGGGAAGGGAAAGGAACGTACTATCCCCCCCTACCCCCCCCACCCACACACACACACACAGCGTGTACTTTCCTAGGAAACCAAAATGTCGTTTGAGCTTCCCGAGCTGTACATCAATCCCCAGTTCTCCTGGGGTCCCCCGGAGGAGGAGATGAAGCTGGCTGACGGCGTCCCGTTCGAACTCTACTCGAAGGCTGACCCGCTGGAGGCTCTGGATTGGTTCACCTACAAGCGAGAGGCGGATGAGAGCGACAGCGATAGCGACAAAGATGCAGCGGCTGCCAACAAACACAAAGTCTTCAAGCAGGTCAAGGACAACGCTCGTCTCAACGCACTCCGTACGCAGCGCGATAAGTTTGTCGCGTTCAACCCGCGTGGCAACGGCCCGCGCAATGCGAAGGTGGTGCCTGGTAAGAAGACTGGTAAGGACACCCGGAACAACAACCAGCGCCGTAACCGCCGCAAGGTGACGGAGTTGTCAAATACCTACAATGCGTCGGCGATGGCCGTGGTGCAGCAGGTGATGAAGCAGACAGACATGACGAAGCTGCGCCTGGACATTCTACCCAAGGTGGTCGAGCTCGGTCTCTACGGTACACCACCGATTTATAACACCGGCATCGAGGCGGCCACTTGCACGCGCCCTCTACCGCTCGACGAGTCTAAGTATGACGAGGACTACTTTATTCGCGGCCTTACCACGGACGATCCAGAACTGCGCAAGATCATGGGAGAGACACAGCGCCACCCGCTCGTGGTTGTGACAGATGAAATTCTATCGCTGCTGATGGTGTGTACGCGCTCCTCTTACCCGTGGCACATTCGCGTGCTCAACTACAACAACATTTGGATTCTAGTCAAGAACGAGGATAGTAACGTCGATAAGCAGTGGGTGAGCGAGACGGCCGGGCATGAAAATCGCCCATCCGAGGGCGCTGAGAACCGCGCCGAGCGTATTTCCTCCCTCGGCGAGGAGTCGAGCAAGGTTTACGATTGCTTTGCTCGTGCGTCGTGCGCGAAGAGCTTTGCGCAGGTGAAGACGAACCGCAGCCCCTTCTCCCGTAAGCAGCCTCGCCTGTACAGCTACCGCCGCTATATTATGTACGACGGCACACCAGATCGTTACGACATTGTCGTGCGTTGCGAAGTGGACGCGCTGATGCCGCGCACAAATGACCGGGTCCGCTGCTTTGCGCTGTTGGAGCAGTGCGTTGCAAACGAGGACTCCTCGTGGCGCCGCGAGGGGCTTCTTAAGAACGCCGCTTCGTTCCTACCCATCGAGTACGCCAAGAATGGCTGCAAGATCGCGCGCTGGACTGCACTGTCGCTGCTATCGGATGCGAAGCTGATGAAGATCGGCTTTGTTACTTGCGCCGAGAAAATGGAGAAAGGCCAACGCGTGTTTGATCACACGCGGCATGAGGTCCTTACCGTGCAGACCTACTCGCCTGCCTCACTTGCCACGCAGTTCGGCATAGACGTGTCGAACATGTGGGCCATTGTGGACCACATTATGCGTCCCTTCATCGAGGGGCACTCAATTTGCCCGTCAATTCTCATGAAGCCCGGTGACAAGTCGGAGCTGATTGTCGTTGAGGAAGAGGATGACGACGACGACAGCGATGAGGATGACTCGGAAGAGGACGGTGACGACGGCGAGGACAAGGACGACGAGTAAATTCCACACTGTTGACTGCCACAGATGAGTCGGCACAAGCGTCTCGGCCGTTTCTGTTTTTTTTTTCTCTGTAAAAGGAGAATCTTTAAAAAAGAAAAAAAATAAAGTGCGAAATAGGTGGTTGGTGTTGGTGTCGTTGTTGTTCTTTTCGAGCACTTTTGGCTGTTTGCCGCATTTGAGGACGTTGATATAAATATATATTTATATATTTATATATTTATTTATTTATTTAAAATACATATGTGTGTGTGTGTGTGTGCATACGCCGATACTATGGTCTTCCTGTGCCCTTGATCCTCCTCGCTCGCTTTTTCGAATCACGGAACAAAGAGGAAGAAGACCAGGGCATAGGTAGAAAAAAAAGAAGAAATGGGAAGGAGAGAGGAGTGCGTCTAATGCTAAAAAGAATATATATATATATATATATACAACAACGAACATATTTGAAGATGAAGAATGGGTTACTCAGAAGGTTTGAGTATGTGCGCCGGCACGTCTCTGGATCGGAAATTGAGGAAGGGTCGTGGGCTCAAACATACTTTGCCATCACATCTGATGCGCCTCCCCCTTTTTTTCTGACACGACGCAGAACATCCAGTGGCCACATCTTTATGATCTTACGGCATTGTGAATCAAGCAGTATGCATTGATGTCGTCGACTGCAGGATGAACGTGCTCGGCTATTGTTCTCAGGATGTCGTCGTTACTGTCTTATTCTCCTCTTTGCTATCCCTCCCATCATTTTATAATCTCTCTTGCTCTTTTTATCTGTTGCGTCTCTCGGCTTGTGGTACGCGGCTACATATGTGTTGATTCTTGTATCGTATTCGTCTGATGACATTCCTAAGGACGAGCAGATGAATTAGGACACAACATTGTCTCTAAGTATTTTAAAAATTTCTGTAGCTATTCCAGTTGGCACACAGAGTTCTCTACCCTTCCTCCTCTCCTCTTTCCCCAGTCACCGCCACTGTCGAATTGATTGCCTTTGTATGGTTGTTTCTCTCTTACGCACGCATGAGACCATTGCCATTGATGTGTATGTATACCGGCTTTGCATGGCTGCTTTGCGTATCTCCTACATTGCGCACTGACATCGCCTTCTCACGCGCTGCCATCTGCACGAATTCGCAAGCGACAGAGAGAGAAATTACAGCGAACTAAACAGGCACGATAAGGCGTGAAGCGCCCCCAGTTTTTTTTTTTTCCGTCTATTGTGTTTGTAGTATCAACACACATACTCACCCACCCACCCACCCACACACACACACACCACACACACACACCCACCCACACACACGTTCTCATCTGCGCTTTTTACTCAACCGTTGTTGTGGCCCCGCTTTTTTTTCCCCCTATTGTATTTGCACGACCCGCCGCGGAAACTGCCCCCGTTGCGCCTTCAAAACTACGTCTTTTTTTTTTTTCCTACTCCTTCGCTGCCGTTTTTCTCCATCTGGTGTTTACTCTGTACGCCCTAAAAAGGTGTATGTTATATATATATATATTATATATATATGTTTCCCTTTTCAGTTTAACGCACCCCTCTCGAATATCATAGCTGTCTTGGCACGCTTCTCTTGTTGCCTGCAAAGTTTCATTCAGTAATCCCGTGACCCACTCACGTAGCAGTAGGAGAAACGCTAAGCAGCCTCTTTTTTTTTTTCGTTGCAGCGATATCGTTTCTAGGCACCAGAAAGACCTACATCTTTGCACAACAAGGCAGTACATTTTTTTTTTTTCAGTATCACTACTACCAGAAAATTGCGGGGTTCTGCTAACTCTCTTTCCCCCCCTCCTCCCCCTTCATGTCACGCTGGAATTTGATTTTGATTCTCTTAATGTAGTCGGTGACAGCGTCAGATTGGGCGTAGTTCAGAGCAAAAACCACTAAGTAAAGAGGGAGGAATTTTTTCACGCCGAAGAGAATATTGTTTTATTTTATTTTTATTTGCTCCCCTTCGCCCCTCCCGATTTCACGACCTCTTCACACACACACACACACACACACACCTAGAGATACGTATTTCAGCGTCTATCACTGGGCTGTATGAAAGCGATGCAGAGCTCTCACGCGTACGAACATGTCGAGGGGGGCCTGAGTAGGCAGCGGATGTTCTGGTACACCGTAGCGTCAGTCATATGCGTGGTGGGGGCAGGATTTTTTGTAGGACTTCAAATTGCCCTGTTCTCAATTGACCGTCTCTTTCTGCGCGTCCTCACCACCACTGGAACACCGAAGGAGCGCCAGCAGGCCAACGTACTGCTTAGCGTGTTAAAGTTACAGCACTGGACGCTCGTGGCACTTGTATTGATGAACGCTGTATTCGTTATGACACTGCCGATTCTCCTCGAGACGATGTTCGACGAACTCACAGCCCTCATAGTTTCTATCACGGCTGTCCTCTTCGCAGGTGAGATTCTACCGCTTGCCGTCTTTGTGCGCTGGGCCGTTCCGGTGTGCGCATACTTTATTCACGCGATCTGGTTCGCCATCATCGTGACGGCGCCATTGAGCTATCCTATCGGCAAGCTACTCGACCGGATCCTCGGCCACGGCGAAGGTCCAATAGACCGTGAGGAGCTGGCCGCCTTGATAGTGGGACCACATATAGATGAACATGAAGAGGAGGGCACCATAACAGAGTTGTCATCCCTGCATGCGGGTGACCACGGCGGCGACAGTGCGCAGACGCCGCAGGGAGAGAGGTCGGCATACCAGCTGCGTGAATCCGAGGTTAAAATGCTGCAGGCGGCTATGCTACTCTCGACCGACACGGTGCGACAGCACCTGCGCACCAAAGCGGAGGGTGCTTTTATGCTGTCCTCGAGCGATAGCCTCGATCGCGAGACAATTCTGCGCATATTGACAGCCGGTTACAGTCGTGTGCCAGTATATTTCGGAGATGATCGACGGCATATTATTGGAGCCCTCATCGTGAACTCACTCGTGCCGCTCTGTTTCTCCAAACCGACCCCCCCACCGCTGGTGAGCGACTATCCTCTTCGGGAGGTGATGCGACTTTCTCAGGAGTCGTCTCTCTACGACGCCTACCTCGCTTTTCGCAACGGGTCATCCAATATGGCTGCTGTCTATGACACGTCCGGGGCTATGGTGGGACTTCTCACTCTGAGTGATGTTTTGGCGACGCTCTACAGCGCCGAGCCTGTGGCACCGGTGGCATTGTCAGAACAGTACTTGCGTCGCCAGCCGAAGATGGTCGAGTTGGTGGAAAGCATGAAGTTTCTGCAGGCCACAAAGCGTGTGTCGTCGGTGTCGCTCAATACAAGTAAGTTCGCTGGGCGAGACCCCACCAGTGCGCAAAAGGAATGTACTACTAATCAGGCTACCGCCACTGACACGGCTCCCCCAGCTGCCTTCAATGACTCCCCACCCGTGTTATTAGCGTCACCACTGCAGTTATATGTGCCGCTGACAAATATTTATTCTGTTGTCGACTCCTCGCCATCCATGACCGAATCCTCTCGTCCAGGTCACTCGACCACTGACCGAGGGAACAATTCCACAAGATAGGGCTCGTGGTGAAACGCGTGCTGACCCTCTGTGTAACCACCTCCCTTGTCCCTCTCTCTACACGCCTCAAGCTTCGTCTCCCCTGTCCAGAAGAAAAGGTTGGGAAGTCGGGGAAGAGCGGTCGAACCAAGAGCGCACGCCATGTACCTCTCGTGGAGATGCTGAAATATGTCTCTCTACGTGTGTGCCATCCCCGAAGCCTTCCCCCCCCTCCCCTGTCCTGCATTTAATGAGCGCTCGACAGTCGGCTATCCGGGCCTTCTCGCTCGCTCCCTCCCTCCTCTCCCTTCTTGTTGTCACTCTCTCCCCACCTCATCCTTCCCAAGCCGCTCTGCACCCGCTGATACCTGTTTTGCACGTTTTCCTTGGAGTGAGGTGAGGGTAGGTTGTGTTTTTATGTTCAAGGCTGCTGTTATTATTATTATATATATAGTTTTTTTTTTGGGGGGGGAAGAAGAGAATATCTCATCCCTCTTTGTGTGCGTTCGTTAGATCTTTTTTTTTCCCCCATCATCTTCAGTCTATCCTTACGTGTACATGAAGAGCGCAGTAGCCCTGTTTGCGGGACATGAATCGTTAGGGAGCCCCCAGGGTCTTGTGAGTCGTCAAAAAAGCAATGGCATCGGTGGTGGTGATCTACGCTCCGTCTCCTAGGATGGGGCAGTGCTTTTCTAATCGCCTCACTGCGCGCATTTAAGAAGTATTCAATGCATGTCCATTTTGACTTTTTCATGCTTTCTCTCTCTCTGTGTGTGTGTGTGTGTGTGTGTGTGTAACTGTGATGCAGCATTTCATGGTACTTGACCCCCCGGGGGGAGGGGGTCGAGATATACGATCGTCATTTTGCGTACTGTTTTTATACATATATTTGTGTGTTACTATGCACGCCAGATCGACGTCGACGTCGCTGGCGAACTGCTTTGCCGAAGGAGGTCAAAAGTGATCTCCGTAAATGCAGACGTGAAAGTTACTTTGCCAAAAATCAAAGCGAAAGTACGAAGTGTATATATATATATATATATACATAAGAATACATAAACAACAGTAGGGTGTGTGTATACGGGCGGTTGTGCTGAGGGCAAGAGGCGTGGGTGTGGTAGTTGATCGCTCTACCGTGGCGCTCTTCAGTTTTTCCCTTTTGCTTTTCTCCTCATCGCATGTTCAAAGCAAACGAGTTCTTCGCTATTTGTACGCTTACTTTTCCCTGGATTCCCCCCCTCTCTGCTTCTCGCTGCGTCTGCATGGAAGCTGTGTTGCTTCACAGCTCTCGTGACTTATCGTGTGTGCTTGTGTGAAGGTGGGCGTCGCGGTGTTCTTCGTCATCGGTTCAGAATTGTACGTAGTGCAGAGCCCACAGGACGCATACAGTCGAGTCGACTCGCTCTGCTTTTTCGATTACACTCTGTCCTCGCACACTCCCCCCGCCCCCCCCCTCCTTTCCTCCACCTCTACACATCCACTCACACACAAAAACAAAAAAATGGATCAAACTAAACTATTTCAGGACTTTGCCTGCTCCGTGCGTTGTGAAAGCAAAAACACTGTCGTGTTTGTAGCGTGTCCGAAGGGTGGCCGCTACGGCGATATACGCAAAACCTTGGCGGGTCTGCTGCAGCGTCCGTTCGATTCGGTGCATGTGGCCGCACCTGTCGGAGACATCGCTGTGCCCTTGGACGACGACCAAGTTGTGGAGCCTGCAGGGAATGAAGTAATTGTTCCTGCACGCATTCTTAAGGCAACGGAGCAGGGCGGATGGGAGTTCGAATGAGCGACTTAGCCGAGAAGGGGAGAACACGTCTGGGAAACACGAGTACACCAAATACCTCTCATGGGTTCTAGCTTCCCGTCGCGCAGAGGGTGACTTGATGTGACTCCCTTGGGTGGGGGAATTTGAGGCCCTCGTAGTGTGTACCGATCTGCCCTCGATAGCCATCATGTGAATCCCGTGGGTGTGATGTTGGCCGGTAAAGTCCACCTATCTGCGACACCTGCTGGCCTCACTTGACCTTTCAGCGTGCAACTCTGCGAGTACCTGATTCCACGCTAGTCCTCCCTCGCTTGGGCTTATATATTTGGGGTGGTGGGTGTGATGGTTGGTGGGGAAAACCTTTCTTCAGCCGTGCACGCTCAAGGGAAGCGAAGCCGCCACATCAGCTGCCTAGCAGTGATGTTTGCGTAGGTTAAGAGATGCACAGTGTGACGGAGCGCGACGGTGCCTGCTAATGTCGCCGCTCATGAACACTTTCTCGTTTTTATCACTGCATAGGCGAGTTATTGTATTCATTGCGCGCCCGACTGCGTTGAGTTCGCCGTCCAAAAGGCACGCGCATTCAGAAAAATCAGTGTCCCTCTTCTCTCCTCCTCACCACAAATACAGGAGGCATAAAATTCCCCTGCAAAAAGGGACCCTGCATCCCCGTTTGTGCGTGTGGGGGGGAGGCGCGCAAACCAGCAATTCTTGGTGATCCTCGGACTTGACAAAGACGGGGGGAGGGGGGGGGCGTATGCAAAAGTGTAACTGAGACCCCTGCGCTTGCTATACTTGGATTTCATTTTTTTTTTCCGGTCACTCGAACCCTCTGGTCATCCACTCTCCTCACATGTAGACATTCACTATCTCCCTCGGCTCGCATCTCCTCGAAACTGCGTGTATATATACATATACATATATATACTGTGGCTAACCGCCACCACCGCATTGCTGCACGTGTGTATGCGGTTAGCGTGTGTAGCTTGTTACCCTCGGAGAGACAGAAATCACGCGTGCACCTAAAAATACATATATACACACACACACACATACCTCTCGGGCGTGTACTCGCTCATAGCCACGACGGAGTAGTATCTACATCAGCACAACTGTACCAAATTAACATTCATTTTGTTTTATACTTTCTTCTTCCCTCAACTGCAGTCGATCTGCCTCTCGTGCGTGCGTGGAAAGTGGAGTGGCCTCACGAACCACCTCCCCCTCCACCACCTTTTTTGCTCAACCTCTTCTATCTTACGGAACGACAGTTGTAACTCAGGACTTCATGATGACCTCGGCAACCAACAGCAACTCTAAATTTTTTGTACCGCCGCTGACGCAGGAGGATGTTCCCGATGGAGCATGCTGCGTGGACGAGACAACTTTTGCCACCCTCTTTCCGTCATACCTGGAGAGCTACATCAAGAGTATCTGGCCCGCAGTAGAGGAACTGCTCGCGCAGCATCAGTTGATCGGCAAGCTTGACTTACTGGAGGGTAGCATGACAGTGGCAACTACTCGCCGCACCTGGGATCCTTATGCAATTGTCGACGCACGGGACTTCATCAAACTGCTCGCCCGAAATGTTCCTCTTGCCCAGGCGCAAAAGATCTTCCAGACAGACATCACGTGTGATATTATTAACATCGCCGTCAAGGGCGGCAGTGTGCGTCGCTTTGTGAAGCGACGGGATCGCCTGATCGGCCCCAAGGCCCAGACTCTCAAAGCCCTCGAAATTCTCACCGGATGCTACGTCCTTGTGCAAGGTAAAACAGTGGCGGTGATGGGCCCTGTCAAGGGTACACACATGGTGCGGAGCATCGTGGAGGACTGTATGAACAACATTCACCCCATCTACGGCCTGAGGCAGCTGCTGATCAAGCGCGAGTTGGGCAAGCGCGAGGACATGAAACACGAGGACTGGTCCCGTTTTATTCCCGTCTATAAGAAGAGCCAGCCGAACAAGGAGAAGCAAAAGGTTGTGCGTAAGATCAAGAAGGAGCGGATGAGGGAGTCGAAACGAAAGCAGGCAGGCAAGGAAAAGACAATCTTTCCGCCGGCCCCACCGAGGCGGCTGGAAGATATCGCGATGGAGACCGGCGAAGCTTTTCTCGCTCCGCGCCAGCGCCGACCCAAGCAGGAGCTGGAGCTGCAGGGCACGGCCTCTGCACCCCAGTCGACTCCAGCTGGTACTAGCAGCAAAGGGAACACGAAAAAGAGGGAAGTGGCTACATCGAAGAAAGCCCCTAAGTGACCAACAGTTGTCATCGTTGTTCTCTGCTGCCTGTCAGGTGATACGCGCCTCGGTGTTTATTTGCGTTCGGTTCGTGATACCTCACTCGTGTAATACTCTTTTCCGCCTCTTCCATCCTGTTCACGACAGCGGTAACTAAATACGAAACACAGTCGTCCTCAGACACATATAAAAAAAAAAAAGAGAAGAACATGGCAGCATTCAGGGGAAGCAAAGCTGCAAGTACGCGAGGCTTCCTCTCTGGACGCCACTTCAATGGCACCTTGCGGCTTGTTTCACTGCATATCCTCCTTCTACATGTGTTCCTCGCCTCGACACAGCAAGACGTAGAGGACCTCCAGCCCACCCACCACTCTCATCCCACCTCACCGACACACAAACCACGCTTCTTGCGGTTGCTAAGCTGCAATTTGACACTAAAGCATAATGGTGAATTCTCTACTTTCTCACCATCTCTTCTTCTGCCTGTCATTTGGGTAACTCTTGTTTCAAAGCGCTCGGCTTCGTTGGCAACTAAATATCCCCCAAAGTCCTCGTCCTCCGTGTTCTGGTCCCAGCACTCCCACTCGGCGATATCACTTACCACAGTAGCACGGGTTCTCCCTTAGCCCCACACACGCAACAGAGGTTTGCACGTCTACAATATATATATATATATATATATAAATATATGTAAATTGTTTGTGGGATTCCGATTGCTTCTGCACACACTTGGCGTCCATTATTGTTTCCTGTCACCCGTCACACACACGAAGGTCTACTTACTTGCTCCCCCCCTCATCCCACCTCTAAATCCTTCTCAGCATTTGCGAAGGTTTGTGGTGTGGGCTTCCTTCTATTCATCTATTCGTCTACCCTCTGCACTTGTGCGCGCTCCGCTGCGCAGCACATTTTACATCTTTTTATTTTACCTACGCCTCACCTCTTCGTTTCCAGAGCTACATACCAATTCCTTCTCACACGCAGAGAGTTCGTGTGAGCCACCCAATTGAAGATCCAGCCTGTCTTCTTACAGTTGGCCGGCGTCGGATAATTGGCGATAACAGTGCTGCTGCAGCGGTGTCGGGGGAAAGGTGTGACACGGCGCCAGTTGCCGATGGATATTGCTTCTCCTCCGTCTCTATCACTTTGTGTTCCCTGAGTATATTTTTTGTGCATGTGTTGTGGCTTGATGCATCCCCCACCCCTTTTTTTCTCTCATTGGCTTATGCTTGAGTGCCTCCTTGAACATTGTGCTCGATCGTCTTTCCTTTTGAGTATGATGGTGGTGTAGACAAGTTTTGCGGTCACTTTTTTTTTTAATTTTCGCGCAACTCATTCGACCCCCTCTCCCCTCTCACCGCTCCGGTGTGTACCGTGTGCACTTTTCTCCCCGAGAGGAAGATATTCACGACAAGAAAAAAAAACCAGCGAGCATCGGCTGTGAGAGGTCCGATCTCCTCCGCACCCCGATACTCGAGCAAAGTCACACAAAACCATAAATAGAAGTACACACATATATATATATATATATATATATATATATATATTTAAAATGTAGGGGGAGAGTAAGTAAAAAAAACACACACCTCCCGACAGTGAGGAAAGAATAAGAACATATTTCGTTTCATCTCGTCTCCTTATCCACTGCTTTTTTCACTCACCGTCGCTCCGCGATTGTTGAACCAAAAGTTTCTATATTTTCTGAGTAGTCGCTGTAGAACTTCTCCCTTGTTACTGCCCTACTTTTCACTGCTCTATCGTTTACAGGCGTATTTGATTTCATATCTCATCTCCTACGGTCTAGTGGTGAGCTGAGCATCTGTTTTGCTTTTCGCTGGTCGTAGTTTTTCCCCTAGTCGCCCTGCACTCGCCACACTCCTTTTCCCCCTTTTCCTTTTCTTATCACGCCCCCCTCTCCCTCTCCCTCTCCCTTTTTTTTTTTTGCAAGGCGGTCGAGAGAGCGGAACTCTCTACAGCTTTACTGACTCCCAAAAAGTGACGGAAGGATTAGTTGGTGTGCAAGTTGTGCCTTGTGTGGGTGCGTATCGAGCAGGTCGACGCTCCCTTCTCCAACTTTTTTGTCTCCTTTGTTTTCCATTTCTCTACAGTGATCGCGTGGTGTCTGTGGATTGCTGAAGCAGCGTCCTTTGCCTCACATATCTGCGTGTATTGCCTCCTCTTTGCCTCCTCCTCCCTTGCCTCGTCTGTCTGTGTGAGGGAGGAAGGGGGAGGCGCCGTCGTATTTTTTTTTGGTCTATTTTTTCGATCCCTTTAAATTTTTTATGTTGTTTCCTGTCGTTCACTCGGCGCTGGTGACGCTCGCCCTCCTTTCCTGAGTTGTGCGGTGGATACTCAATACCTTTATGGTGTGCAGTATCTCCCCCCCCCAAACTTACCCACAGCAATGCTCTCCGCAACAGACCATCCACAGACGGTGTCGACGTTGACGAGAGAGCGCTCGGGCGGCGCTGCGACGTCACCGACGGAATGCCACCGTCCCTCCCGCTTGCGGCGCTTTTGCGGATGGTACTTCTCGTGTCTCTGCCTGTCATCGCACGAAACGGAGGCGGGCGGTCAAAGAGGCAATGACCACCACAATGACAGCTTGACGGACCACTCAGCCACCCAGAAGAGCAGTTACAGCTTGCTGATGCGCATCTTGATGCGAGAGAGCTGGACGGATGGCTCGCTGATTGCGCTCAAAACGGACGTATTGGCTGGTCTTACGTTGGCTGTCGCTCAAGTTGCTCCCTCCGTCGCGTTTGCGTTGATGGGACACGGGCAGCCCCTGGTTGGTCTCTATTCCTCGTTTTTTCTGGGAGTCATATCCTGCGTGTTCGGTGGTCGCCCAGGCCAAATAACGGCGATCGCGGGTGCGGTGGTGGTGCTGTACCCAAATCTCGTCGACAAGCACGGCTACGGTGCAGCGAGTGCAGTATCCGTTATCGCAGGCGGCTTCCTACTACTGCCCGGCATTTTTCGTTTTGCGCGTCTCGTTCGTCTTCTCCCTGCGTCTCTCATGCTAGGTTTCTGCAACGGCCTAGCCCTGAGCATGGTCGTGAACCAGATCCAGCAGTTCAGACGAGTGGACGGAAACTTTGTGACAGGACTTCAGGCAATCTACACCGCTGTCATTTGCGTCGTCACCTATTCAGTGATGATGCTTATGCCATACTTCACCACAGTCGTGCCATCCGCCTTTGTTGCCGTTGTCGTTGGTACCGCCATCGAATACATTTTCAAAATGGGGACGGTGACCATCGGCGATCTTTATCAGCTGCACGGTAGCTTTCCCAAACCCATGATACCGGACGTGAATTGGGCCGATACAGAGGCCATCAAGGACGTTATGGTGGCCTCTGTACTTACCGCTATAATATCTTCCGTGGAGTCTTTTATGAGTGGCTACAAAATCCAGCAGTTGACGGAGACACCGACGAGCTTCGAGCGTGAGTCATTAGCACTGGGTGCTGCGCACATCCTGAACGGTTTCTTTCAGGGCATGTCGGGCTGCGTTGTCTTCGGCCCGTGCATTCTCAACATCGAAATCGGCGGCGGTACACGTCGTGTCAGCAGCTTTATTTGCGCGCTGCTCATGGTGGTCATTCCGCTCGCACTCTACAGGGCCATCGGCATCGTGCCCATGGGTGCGCTTTCTGCCGTAGTCTTCGGCGTCTCCTCCAAGACGGCAGACTGGCGGATGCTAGCTATGATATTCCTGCAGAGAATCTCCTTCCAGGAGTCGGTGGTCGCCATCGTTGTCACCGTTGTCACAGTCATCTCTGACCTTGCTATCGGCGCCGCCTCCGGCCTCGCAGCGGCCCTCGTCTTCTTCATGTGGAACATGGCGCGCGGCAGAGTGCGACTTAGCCCGATGGAAAGCGTGTGTCCAACGCGTAGGGTGAGCGGATTGCGACAGCAGTCTCAAGAACCTGAGGAGCTCCAACAGACGCCGCCGCGGCTAAGTGCTCGGTTGACGCAGTGCTCCGAGACTTGGGCAGTGAGCACTCCCGAGGCGAGTCATTGCTGTTTCTCAGCCGATCCACCCGCAGCGAAGAATCAACGATCAAACGCAGATTCGTCTGGGACTCGCCTTGTACGGCCGGAGATATTGCCACCGGTGCTGCCCGGCTCACTCATGGGCCGCCCTCACGAGCTCGATGTGAACTTTCTTGACATCGTCCGCGATGAGAGGTTCCCCGAGGTGAGGGTGCTGCGGATCAAGCTGCATGGTGTTCTCTTCTTTGGCTCCTGTATGGAGTTTGTGGATTGCATGCTCAAGATGCTCCGCGTGCACCACGGCCAAATATTCCTGAAAGTGACGGACTTTATCCTGGACTTTCAGCACGGCCGAATGCCGGTGCTAGATTTCTCCGCGGCCGAGGCGATTCAGGACACGGCGCGTATCTTGGCGAAGCGTGGTATTCGCACGCACGTGAAAAACATGGATCCGCTGAGTTGGGCCTGCTTTGACCGTGTCCGTCGCTACTTTCCGGACGTTTGCGACGATGATGTGAACAACGTGAAGCACGTCTGCTACGTGCGCCGCATTTTCAACATAATGCCTCGCCGCGAGACTCACACCGCGCGTGGTCGCACCGATGGACTCGACGACGACGTTTTTTTGCGAAGCAGCCGAACTTTGGGGCATACAACGACGGTGACTTCTTTTTCTATGGGTGAGCCTGTACGAAAAGACGCCGGTACACCCTCCGTAGCACCGACTTCCGGGGGCGACAACTACCTATCACACGCTCAAGAAAATGATAACCATCACGTTTGCCAGGGGGTGCGAGATTCGTCGCCAGGACTAGGAGAAGGCACCAACCCGGCCATCGTTGTCAGCTCCGAACCCATTACGCTGTCTAATCACGAAGAACAAGAAATCGCTAGTGCTGAGCAACAACTCGGTATCTCTGAGAGCGAGACGCCAGTAGTGCACTTGAGCTCCATGGAGGAGTTGTTGCCTTTTGTCGAGTCTATCAAGGTCGGTTTCCCGGTCTATCTCCAGAGTCTTGACCTGACCGTGCCGGTGTTCGATACCGTTTCCCATTGGGTGCAGCGCACCGCGGATGATATTGCTGCTGGACGAACTCCAGTGCTAGAAGTCGGCCTCACCTCTGCAGAGCCGTTAGATCGCCAGTTCGGTGATGTCGGGGGGCTGTGGTGGAGACGCCTCTGGAACCTCGACATTCCCGCCTGGGTATTTCAAGGAGGGTCGCCAGTTCCCGACACGCCCCGCGTGACAACAGCGCGCTCGCCGTCTGTACCGCTCTGTCGTCCAGCACCGAAGGTGTTTGAGCAGATCCCGCGGTTTCCTGGACAGGGGTACGCTAAGGGGGAAAAGCTGTCTCGTTGGGAATGGGCTGCAATCCAGTCGTCTGTATGTCGCAGGTTGTTCGCGACGGAGCCGCCGTCCCAGCGGTGTTGCTTTGTGGAGCAGATGATGCGGGCAGAGAAAGAGCTTGTGGATGGATTCATTTGACACTGGCGAAGGCACAAAAAGGAAAAGATTACGGTCAGGAGGCTTTTGGTGCTTCTTCTCATGCCGGTTCGCGGGCGATCGTAAAACCCCCGCCAACCGCGGTCAACGAGTTTGCATGTCTGCCAACCAGCCCAGAATCGATTTCCTTGGTGGCGCTGCCTCTTGCTCGTCACCTGTCACGTTTCTTCGCCTTGATGTGCTGGGTAGAATAGCTGAGTGTGTGTGTGTGTGTGTGTGTGTGGGTGCGTACACACCCCCAGTACGATGAATGTTGTCGATCTGAAAATTCTCAGGATGTAACCCTTACACACAAAAACAAATAACGCCCACGAGAGATGGTCTTGTCTGCTCAGTGACATCGTGCGTGTGTGTGAGAAGGGGGTGGAGAACGAGTGGTGTACGCATGTGCTCCCGTGAGTTGCTTATATGTATATGTATATATATATATATGTATATGTATATATATTCCAGTGGAATCAGGCCTACTCGTTTCCCCTCTTCAAATCACCAGTCGCTGTAGCTCACCCTACCATCCTCGACCCACAATGTACTCTTCTCCTCCCCCTCGCAATTCTGCCCTCGAATCGATTCTCATGTGACGGTTGGGAATTATTCCATGCGTGTTGAACTTCTCAGTTTACGTCAATATTGCCCGCGTACCTCTCTCTCCTTTTTTTCCCCTTCCTCAACATTCGCGCAGCTGGTACCGCTAGTACAGGACGCCGCCATAGTCGTTTCGTCCGTGACTGTTCATGCGTTTCGCTGTTGTACCTGGGGTGTAACAGAACAACAACTCCCCCACAAAAAAAAAAACGGAAGACCCGAACCCCCAGTCTCAGCTCGACCCGAGAGCCTCCCCCCCACTACACCACACACACACAAAATAAAAAGGGGGAAAACCAAAGAAAGTACACTCGAAAAATGGCGACAGCCGCAGCCTCTTCAAATGGGGTTGTCACTGTCGAGAAGAAGAACCTCCTCACGTACGTAGGTAACCGTGTGAAGGTGACGCTGGATGATGCAAGTGTCCTTTGTGGCCGTCTCGCCTCGCTGAGCAGTTGCGGCAATCTCATTCTAACAGATGTAGAGCGTCAGCGCCTTCTCAAGCGTCGTCGCAGTCGTGAAGGGCTGCACGAGACAAGCCGCGAGTGCTATGCTGAGGTAATTTTTGTGCGCGGCAATTCTGTCGTTGGTGTTAGCTACGATGGCGGCATAACGACAGATAAATCAGTCATTGACCATATCGGAGGACGAGAAGCCAATAGCTCGCGCATGGTGCGCCTCGCCAGCGGCGCCCCATCGACAAGGTGAGGGAACGCGTTGCGGAAAGGGCTAATGGCCGTGAGACTCGGCGGGGCCGCCGACCAACAGTGTAGAGAACAGCTTCAATCTATTTTGTGACGAAAGCCGTTCGCGTCATATATATATATA
>CM007314.1:1126899-1157741 GCA_000333855.2 Endotrypanum monterogeii | reverse complement strand
CACGGCCACGCAGAAAACCGTTGATGGCGTGTCGCTGAAGGACTGGCGCGGTGGCCGCGCTGCGGCCATGAACATCATTCCAAGCACAACTGGCGCCGCCAAGGCTGTTGGCATGGTCATCCCATCGACCAAGGGCAAGCTGACCGGCATGTCCTTCCGCGTGCCGACGCCGGATGTGTCCGTTGTGGACCTGACGTTCCGCGCGACGCGTGATACATCGATTAAAGAAATCGACGCAGCGCTCAGGAAGGCATCGAAGACTTACATGAAGGGCATCCTCGGCTACACAGACGAAGAGCTCGTCAGCGCAGACTTCATCAACGACAACCGCAGCTCCATCTACGACGCCAAGGCGACGCTGCAAAACAACCTGCCCGGCGAGAAGCGCTTCTTCAAGATTGTCTCGTGGTACGACAACGAGTGGGGGTACTCCCACCGCGTGGTGGACCTGCTGCGCTACATGGCCGCCCAGGATGCTGCCGGTGCTAAGATGTAAGGAAACACCTGTGGAGGGAAAAAGGGCATCACTTGCGAAAATTTCTTCACTGTGCCACATCCGGTAAAGTACTTGAAGCGTTAGTGACATCCTTTTTTCTTCTATCGGGGGTGGTCGTCGCTGCTTGGTGTTGCAGTGAGAGGACGAACGTTTGCACCGCGTAAATATATATTATTATTATTATTTTTCTGTTTGTGTGTGTGAGTAGGGTGACTGAACATACCAAGCTGAAAAAGTGAGTTGTGGACGAGGGCAAAACGGAAACGGTAAGCCTAATATGACCCTTCAATTTTTTTTTTCAGCTCAATTTACGTTCAAATTGGAGTTTCCGTGGACGATGTTGTCATCATTTTTTTTTTGTGTTGTTGCTGTTGTTTTCTTTCGCCTCCATGATTTCCTACCGCTGAAGTCAGTGTGGCCTGGCGCATGTTTTCCCAACATCTGATTTTGTCATACTTATCGCGATCTTAGAGGGATTTGCAGACCCTTTGCACGTTTGAATTATTTGTCTCGGGGCAGTGGGAAACCACAAGTTTCCTCCTGTGGTGCGGATGGCACCCAGATAGGCGGTCAGCCTCCGCTTTTCTCTTGTTTTTTTTTTTTAATCCGACGTTGGTGTATTTTGCACATTAAAACGCTTCTGCTGGCGCACTCTCCTTCTTGAAGACCCCCTCCCCTTCCCACAGACACGCGCCGTCAAAAGTTCTGTTGCTTTGTGTGAGTGGGTATATATGTCTCGGGTGCGCACTTGCCGACCTTCCTGTTTTGCCTATCATCTAACCCACACGCCACCCACTACCTACCATCTAGGCTTTTTTCTTGTACCCTATCCTGATCTTTATGAATATGACTTTGGATTGCTTCTCCGTATCGACTGCGCGAAGGAGTGCATCTCCGTGATCAAAGGATTTTCTTTCCCCATCTCCTTTCCTTCCCTCACCTACAACCCTTTGTATACCCAAGGCAAAGTGCCCAATCAGAAAAAAAAAAAAACGGTCCAGAAAAAAAGAAAGTCATACACTCTAACGGTGCTTCGTCCAAGGTCAGCGTGGCCATCTCGTCGAGTTAGTGCCCCCCCCCTCCCCACCCGATAGGTCTCATATACGCCTCTAAATGAGGAGGAGGGCGGGGAATCACCTTCGGCATCAACTCGGTGTATCGTTCGTGCACACTCGGTCTCAGTGGTGTGACAGAAGTCGGAGAAAAAAAGGAGAGAGGCTTCTGTGGGGACAGCCTGAGTACTTGAGAATGTTCTCCCGATGCTTCTACTCCAAACACTTGTGCTCATGCTTCGACAATATGCACCCACCGCACCTTTCTTCACCCAACGCCTATATACATACAACTTTCCTGGGATGATGCACCGTGTCTGATGCTCACATGCGGGGTTACCAGCTGGGCAAAAATGTGTGGTCACCCCATACCTCCCTCTTACTGTAGTACTGATGCAATCAACCCCAAAGATTCGTTGCTTCTCGTGTTGCTCTCTGGTCCGTCGACTACTCCCCTTTCCCTCCCTTCTCCCCGTTCTTGACTGTGTTCGCACACTGACACGCCATGCTTTCCGTCATACACGCTTCTTGACTGATAGAGGGAATGCGCATCCCCGAAAAAAAAAACGCCCCCAACCCCAAGACCGAAACACACACACAAACACAGAAACTATATATATATATATATATGACGATTGGAGGGGAAAAAGTATAGCTCATAATAAATCGGTTTTGAAGCTATCCATCTATCGCTCATAGCCTCCGCACTCCTCTCCCTCTCTCCTTGCTTTTGCACTGCACCCGCCTTGTTCTTTTTTAAAAGCCATCCTTAGCTAGACATATACGTAGTATTCTTTTCCTGCTCAAAAAAAAAACGAAATTAGCCAAGGTTGACCTCTTCTTTGTCAACTCCCTCCCCCCTTATTATTATTATTATTATTCTATAGGCTTTAGTCGTAGCTCATTTAGAAAAGTTCACTGCACCCCGCGTCTCGAAAAGTTGTTCCCTGTACATCTCTACACCCCCCTTTCCTCCCTCTCCAACCGCCAAGGCCCGTTTGTGCGGGAGTGTGTGGTTGTTTGTGTGTCTTGGACCAATACTGCTTTTTTCCCTCCTCAATCGCCCCAGCAAGTGACACTAAAGATAGGCAAAAAAAAATAAAGATGAAGAGAACCTTCCCGCTGCTGTGGACCTTCTCTGACAACCGAGGCTATTACGGCCCACCGGTCTACATGCCGCTAGAGTACGCCAGCCGCATCACTAACCAGAAGCAGCTCGTCTTCACGCACCCTAAGGACCCCAAATACACTTGGAACACCGGCATTAACGAATTATCTAGTCTCCATCCCGGTATCCTCGGACCGGGGCGCAAAACACCGCAACTGAACTACACCAGTCGCGGTGGCATCATTTGTGAAATTCCCCCTGTGCCAGTATATCGGGCGCACATTTGGTGTATGGGTCACGGCCACTTCCTTCTTCAGCATCCACGTATTTTTATCAAATGTCCACGCAATAAAGTTGTTTGCTGCAAGTGGTGCCGCCTCAAATTCATAAACATGTCAACCGATGCGGATAATGACGACGACTGGTTCGAGGAGGAGCAAAAGATCGCGACAACACCGGAATCCGAAGAAGACCTGCGGCAGCCCATTCGCGACATGGGCGGTGTCTTACGCAGCAATCCGTTCCAGGACGGAAAGGAGCCGGACCCAGAAGTCTACCGCGCCGTCTTCGACCCTGAGCGGTATCGCTGGAAGCACCCACGCAAGGAGGACTACGAGGTGCACCCGGCGTATGCCAAGAAAGAGAGCGACTGCGAGGACTCAGGTCATCACTAACGAAGGTACTGACCCCCAGGGTACAGAACTTCTAGCGAAAACACAAGCCAATGCGCCTTGTTTTGGTAAGGAGTCGATACAGGGGGGAAATACGGAGCTCCTTTCTCGTTTTTTTTTCAAAGCTCACTTGACCCTCTCTGCACGAACTGATGTCTTTCAGTACACCCGATTTGCCTCCCCTCCCCTCCCCTAACCCTCTTTTCATTACCGCTCTCTCAGTGTATCCCTGGCCTCCATCTTCTCACAGCACTGCTAGAAAGCTCTACTTTGAATACCCCTTTGCGTGGACGTGATACATATGGTTTATTATCTTTTTTATCATTTCGTTTCGGGGGCGGGTGAGGGGGGGGGTGAGATACCAGAGGCCTTCACATGCTGTGTAGAGCAAATACGTTCACCTTGGCTTTCTATCTCCTCGACGCGGGTATTTAGATTTTGCTCGGAAACGCAATGGGGCTACTGTCACTAGTTCTACTTCTTCTTTCATACAGACTCCCTCCCTTCCTCCTCCTCTTTAGCGACGGCAGCTGTATATACGATGTGTAAGATGTTTGTGCCGTATATCAATCGTTACCTATCCGGAAACTCCTTTGTTTTGGTGAGAAAACCCTTGTATTTTCTTCTGCGATCTGTGAGCACCTCTTGACCGATTCACTTTCATTTTTGTGAGCTCCTGTGCCCATACTGCTGCTGCCACCACCACTAGCACCACTAACCCCTAAACACAACGACAACGCGAGGACGTGCATGAGTGTGACTCATTCCCCCCCCCCCTTGCACTCCCAGCCACGCCCCTCCTTCTCCCTTGGAGTGCTACAGAATAGCGAGAGGAGCGCGTCTGAAGAGAAGACTTGCAGGAATATTTTCAACTCGAGTTCACACACTCCCGAGGAAGGTCTCTCACCTTGCGCTCTTTCCCCTCCCCTTCCCTTCCCTACACGCACGCACACACGTATTTCTTCCTTTATCCTCTATCCTGGTGCCACACTTTCCTGTATACAGTTACGCATGGAATAGCCCTCCAATTGCTTCCTCGTCTGCACACTATTTTGTACATCTTGCCATCTCTTACGACTTTTTGGACGTACAACACCTACCGCGCAATTTCGTGGTCACCATCGCATGGAAGTCGGTGCGCCTCTACTGCGTTTTGCACCCCTTCCTCCAACTTTGACCCTCCCCACCAAATACCACCCAGCACTTCAGCACAGTATCTTGTCTAGCCCTCATAAGCATCATTAGCTTGTTGCGCCAACGACTGGTGCTCAAATATATATATATATATATATATATATAGTCGGAACCTTCCACATTTTCTTCACCGCTTCACTCAAGCATATCTGAGAGCCCTGATCGACTTGCCTACCGATGTCACAACCTCGCGCGCTGCGGCTTCTGGCCACCCTCTGCGTGACGGTAGTCCTCTTTTTCCAGTTGTGCGAGACGGCCCAAGGGAAGGTGACTTGTCAATCGTCTTTGGATTGCAAACCGTATAGTGCGGCTGGTCCTCCATGTGAGCGCCACAGGAACATAAACCTCCGCTTCATGCTGCAAACATGCAGAGAAAACAGCTTCATCGATAACGGAGTGCACAACCTTGCGACCTACAGTTTCTGCTCAACTGTCGATCGCCTCTCCTCCTTCACGTTAACGGGCGCCCCTTTTCTCGCCACCTCATTTCAGACAACAAGCAGTGCTAACAACGAAGTCCAATATCACCTTTCCGAAAATCTCGAGCCCCGGTACCTTTCTGTGTACGGCTTCGGAGCCTCCAGCAACGTCACCCATCCCCAGGTAGGCTCTTCTTCGGGCGCTGTTCTCATCGCCATGAAGGACAGTGCCCCCGGGATAGGCAACTCCGTAGGTATTGTGACAATGCTGTCGCTGGAGATTGGCCTGCACAACGGCTTCTTTAACTACATCGGTCTGGTCCCACCGACTGAAAGAACCGTTCCCAACCCAAACTACGATCCCTCGAAGTGTACGACACCACCGGTTAACCCCAATCCCATCCCATCACCTGGGAGCATCAACTACTGTGATAAAGAGATCGTCGCGAAGATCGATGGCACGGTGGTGCAGCCCGCTAAGGTAGGTTTTGTGCCAACTTGTAACGTAAATGATGAATGCATGATGGGAGATCCGACGGTATTTAAGTGTATCGGGCAAGTCTCAGGGAAGAAGAATTGCGGGGTGTATACGAATGACTTGCAGGAAATTCGTAATTTGAAGGTGACAATTTTAGTTTCCTACTATGGCACCGACTCGAAAAAAAGAGTGCTGACGAGCGGTGGGGCAAACCCACTCAACTTTATGAACTTTGCCGGCACAAACGCTCTGCAGGACATTGGTAACAAATTCAATAATCTTTTCGACGGAGGAATCCCTTTTGATCCCCCGTGAGTGTGTGTATGTCTTCTCTGCGTGTCACATGTCGATCCCCTGAACAACCCCCTCTCCCCTATACCATGAGCCTGCAAACACGGAAAGCAAAAGAGGTTGTGGCGAGGCAATAAAAGGGGGTACAAAAAGTTGTGGTGGTGGGAAAGGCCATGTCAGCCAAGCGCACATCTCTACCTGCGAAAAACTGTACTTTTTTCTGGCGTCATCATATTTGAGTTTGTCGCAGTATGTATTTCCGCTTTTTTAGTTGCATCCTAGCTTTATTTATTGCTGCATTTTGACGAGTTCTGGCTGGATCACTCTAAACACCTTCGTTTTTATCTAGGATGGTATCTTTTGGCCGTTGCGGCTCTGTGTTGTCTATGCGCCTCTCTGCGCGCGCGCGCGCGTGTGTGTGTGTGTGAGGGGGGGGGTACTCTCCTTTTTCCCACCCTTCCGAGAAGTCCTCCGTCCGGTACGGGAGCGCGCCAGGTAATGCAGAGATCCGTCAATGTCGTCGACCCAGACGGGTTAGTACTAAAGGGAACTGACACTGCTACTATACCTCTAGATCTGACGACCATTCCTTCTGCTGTCTATGGTGTCACCATCTTCCCCCCACCCCCATCCCGTCCCGTCCCGTGTGTACAGGTGTATGTCTACTCCGATATCTCGTGTTGGGGGGGGGAACGCGTTAACCAAAAAGAAACTGCTTCTTAGTAGGAAGCGACACGCATTTGCCTGCCTCCTCCTCAATCCTCCCATGACAGTGTGTATGTATGCGTAGCTGTGGGTATACGCTTTGATGAATGTACTGGAGCGTTTGACGCCCCTGGTATGCCTCTCTTATCTCCTTTGAGGTCGTGAGAAGCACATCCAGCGGGCATTCCTGAATCACCACTGACAGATGGCTCAAATACCAGCGCTTGGCGATTGTGGGGGCTTTTCTCGTTGTCACTCTCCATCTGCGCATCTGCTGCACAAATGCGTACATCGGAGTTTTACATCTCTGCCCTAGTATGCTCTCGCATTTAATTTTTCCCCTATCCCTGCTTTTCTGTGACCGCACCACCTGGGTGCTCGCAGACAAGCGTGCGGTCTCTGTGCACACTTTTCTACCTTTTCTGGATGATGGGCATGCCAACGTCTTAGCGCACATTCGCTCATAAAGAGGAGACGAGCTCATCGCTGAACAGCAGAGGCGATTGGGTATGCCCATCTCTGCCAACTCGCTTGTCCGCTGGAGTCTTGCAGCCGTCGGCATTTCTGGAGCTGGACTGGGTGGCAACTATGTCTACAAGACATACCTTCGCCAGTCCCCAGCCCGAGATGAGAAACTCGTTCAGCTGGCTGCCATCGCTCTTTCAGGAGAAGTGGTCAAAAAGTCTCTCCACGACCCCGAAGTGCTGTCGCAGCTGCGCACGTTTGGATTGCAGATCCTGACGCACCCCGTTGCTGTGGCGCATCTGAAGAAGTTCTTCAAACATGAGCTGGCAGATGACACGCCGACGCGCAGCGCGCTGCGCACCTTCATCGTACGTGACGTTATTCAAGATGCGTGGGTGAAGGAAGAACTCATCGGTGTAGCTGAAGATCTGGTAGACACCGTCAAGGACAACCGGGACTTGTTTCCAGACCGCATTCTCGCCCGTATTGGCGAGAGTGCGTTGGAGGGTATTCGGACGGATGAGTTTTGGTGGGCCGTGCGTCAAAACAGCAAAGCGGCGTGCTGGATCGCCTTCATCGGCCCACCGCCCTTCGACGTTGTCTTCGAGGCGCCATTCTAGTGCACGCGCCAAGAGGGAAAACAAACGACAAGCGACTCCTCATCCAGAGGTAGTGGGTTGCATTGTCGGCTACTAAGCCACCTAGCCGCTCCCCTCAAGCCCGTGCGCAGCATTTTCACTCTCCCCATATATATATATATATATATATATATATATATATATATATATATATATATGTATGTGTGTGTGTATATATGTATTACATGGAGAGACAGATTTCCCTGTGACCCTTCAGAGTTGCTCTCCTCTCATTTACGGGTTAGAAAAAAAAGTTGCGCCCGCCCCTCTACACATACTTATACATTCGTGTACCGTCTCCTCCCCACCCCTCATGCTCGCCATCTCAGCGGAAAAGAGGACCGCTGCAAACGGGCAGTAAAAAAAAACACATTTACAACATGTGCAAATGCAGGGGCGTCGTTACGAGTAACCTCCCATAGAAAAAATCTCATCTGGGTAAGGAAATCGAATGGGACGTCTTCCAGGGCGTTGTAGGCCGTTTTTTTTTTTCCGTGCGAGATGTAACCGAGTCGCCCTCTGCCAAAGATACATCATTTCGCGCTCGCGCCTGTCGCTCAAATTCCCTGTTCACTGCGTCTGCCCCTTTTCCACTTCTCTCTTACGAAGATTCCCTTATGCCGCCTCGGTGGGTGACAAAGCCTGCTGCGCGCCATCCTCGTAAGCTGCGCTGTCCCTACCGACGCACGGGCCTTACCTGAATACACAGACAAACGCGCATACATACGCACGAGACACACACGTGCACGCATAGCGTACCACTGAACAACGGAAGGGGATAGGGTAGAAAAGAAACGTTTGGCGATGCGCTCGTGATGGCCCGCTTCCCCATCTCGTTGTGCTTGAACGGCACGCGGACGTGTGATCGTGTGCCACTGCAGGCCGTGGATGCACAGACACTCAGTTTGAACGGGAGACTTCTTGTGGCCGACAACATCGTGGAGCTCGCGTTACCTAGCAAGGTGGCAACGGCGATGATGTCCTCAATGGCAGCGGCCCCGGCTTACTCCTACTCTGTCTTTTCGCTATTGGGCTCTCGAGTACATCATGGGCGATACGGCGACGCTGTTGTTCACTCTATTATTCGAGAACAGGCCCGTCATTATTCGGCCCCGGATGAGCCCCAGTTCGGCTTTCGCCCCCCGACGACAAGATATCAGGGCCACGGCGGTACCGGCACAGCTTCGCTGCACTATGAAGAGTGTCTCCTCTTCGCCTTTGACGACGGCGCGGTTGTGTGCGAAACACTCCGTGCAAGCGATGCGACTGAAGCGGTCGACGAAGTGCTGCGCATGCTGCGCATAGTCTCGCTCGCCATCTTCAAGTACCCTGGGAACAAGACCTGTGTGGTGCTGGTGAGTTCTCACCTTTCGACGGCGCACATGGCCGCATTGTTTCTGGCGTCTCGCCGACACGTTTTTCTGTATCTCGATGAAGGCATGTCGGCCGAGGAAATGCAGGAAACGGTAGCTGAAATGCGGCAAGTACGAGACTCCCTCTGCTCTTTCTCAAACCCACTCACGTTAGATGTGGAGCGGGCTGAGCGATTGATCGCCAGCGATCACAGCGGCGCAGCGCCTCCTCGGGTAAGTTGTACCCTCGATGCCTTGGCCCACACGGACGGGGAATACCAAGTTCTGCTAGCGGCCCTGACGCGGAGCTGGGCAGAGCAGCAGAAGCAACGCTCGGTTCCCCCGTCGCATAGCACTACCACCCTCTCAAAAAATGGCGCCTCTAGCTCTGCAATGCTGGGGAGGTTACGAAAAGAGCTAGAGGAAGCTCGAGCTGCGCAACGTGATGCCGAAGATGCACTTGCAGATCAGCGCTCCGTACATCGGAATGAGTTGCTGTCCCTCCGTTCAGAGCTTGAGAGTGTACAGCGACGTAGCGATGACAAGACAGCTATTTCAGAAATCCTGAACAAGTCAACAGGGAAAGACAAATCCGTATCGTACAGCCTACTGCCATTATTCCAACAGCAAGAACACGTTCACAACTATCACTTAAAGGATTCCACGTCGAACTCCGTGGTAGCGCAGCTTCAAAAGACTCTTCAGGACGCGCTCAAGGCGCAGAGGTATGCAGAAGAAAAGGTCCGACTTTTGGAACTGCGGCAGTCGATGACAGCACCTCACAGCCAATTGACACCCACTACCACGGCGAGTGTCAGCGGGGTTGTCACCTCCCCAAGGCCGTCTCTTCGTCTACAACCCACCACGGTTAACGGCGTTTCGGCCTCCGGCCCCTCTGCGACTGTGGCGCCTGCCTGGGAACAAAAACTTCTTCAATACGAGAACGCATCTCTTGTTGCAGAGTTCCAGCGCAAGGAGAAAGAGTGGCAGCAGCGACTACGTCAAGCCTCGGCTGAGGTAGCACGCTTGCAGGACGAGAAATCCACCATGGAGGCCACACTGTTGTTGCAGTCACAGACGATTGCGGCAGCACAGCAGGCACTCGTAGACAGTCGCGCATCACAGGAGCAAGAGTTGAGCCAAACCCTGGAACGTGTCCGGGCGCTATCCCAAGAACTCCGCTCCCGGAGCCGTGACGAGACGTACAGTTCTCCGACAGGCCGTGAGGGCCCTGCTTTAGAGGCGCTGTCGTCTTCGCATTCTATCTCTCGCCCACGAGAGCGTCAGTCCACACATCCACAGCGCCAACACTCTCTTGGATCGTCTAGGCTGAAGACAAGAGAATCAAGCGGCGGCATGATGAGCCCAAATCGCTAATCGTATAGAGGCTTGTGTCCTTTTTTTTTTTAAATATCGTGAGCAGATTCATCACTGCATTGCCTACCATCTTTCCTTCCTCACATCCCCCCCCCCTTGCATCTCTGCAGAGGAGGAAAGCATGGTTATCACTCTGCTGCGGAAAGCCTCAGTCTATGTGGTTTCCTTATCCATTTGGCTCTTCTTCCGCGTACGTATGGCGCTGACATCATCCGCGATGGTTGTGTCTCCTCCCGACTGTGTGTGAATAACCCCTCATTTTTTTCGAACTCCTTCACATCGCATCTGCATCATCATTGCTGTTTTTTCTCGCACAACCTCTTTTTGTCTCACTCTTTAACCGGTGCGCAACGTGAGGAAATGAGAAGGGAACGAAGGAGAAAGCCCCACGGGCTAGTGAGGGAGCTGAGGTGGTGTCTTCATGTATGATAACCTGTGCGCGTGGGTACGCCGAACTTAGAGAGGGCAGGTGCGCGTTCTCACGAGCCTGAAGCAGATCGTATTGTAGTGATGCGATAGAGGCTAGAATGTGGAAGCCACTGGAAAAAAAAAACCTACACACATACGCAACAGTCGCACGAGAGACTCTCTCGCTTTCTTCCCCCATCGTCTCAACCCCGAGGCAGAGAAGATGAACACCGGAGCAACTGAAGGAAAAGAGGAAGGTGCGTTCAGGCAACGCCTCCACGGGCAACCGCGGCAGAGGGTCTCTCCAGATCAGCCCGCATAAGTGCGAGCGTGCCTGTACATGTGTTTCCTGCCGCTCTTTCTCCGTGGACCTCTTGCAGGTCGTTGCGCTCCATCTGCTTTCTGTCCTTACCCTCCCCTCCCCTCCCACTGTCTGACTCTCTTTTCGCCATCTCGTACAAGCTACCGTCCACGAAAAACACGGGAGAGATATCATAACGATCACACATATATACGAGCAAAGCCTCCAGCAGAAGACGAGCACCGCCCTTTCGACCACCTCGACATCTTATCTGGCCTCCTCCATGGTTTCATCTCCGCCGGAGAATTCTTTCGCGGCTCCCCTCTGAGTTCATCCTGGTGAAGGCTCTCTGTATCTTGCTCCTCAATAACCCACATATGCTCATCTGACTGCACAAACACAAATTCTTCTGACCAACTCGTGCGAGCGCTCGGAGTTTCATTGTGGAACCTCATCTTTGAAACTCTCGCAGCTTCTTTTTGGACAGCACTGGTCTATCGCACGCTTTTTCGGAGGGGGGTTTCTCGCCTGCCTCCTCTCTTCATTGGTGAAGAACAGCGCTTTTTTTTCTCCGCTGTTGTATCCCCTCTTCTTTGTCGTCTCGCCTTGGCAGGCCGGTGCACGGACCGTCTTTCTCTCATTATTACTTTTGTGTTTCTCTCATTGCATCTTTATTCAAGATCCCTTTTTTTGTTTGCTTGTTTGTGTCTGTGTGTGTGTGTGTGTGTGTGTGTGTGTGCGTGCGCTTTCTCGCACTGAACATCCCCCAGGTCGTCGTGAAGGTTGGTAGCGGCGCCCCTGCTTGCATATTGGAAGATGACCAACCCGACAGGTAACGGCAGCTTCAGCTCCTCCGCGAATGCAGTGCAACTCGTCTCAACACAGCGAGGGCGGAAAGTCTACCGAGTGCGTGGACAAAATTTCGACATTGATGACACGTACACTGTGACGAGCGTCATCGGACACGGTGCATACGGGGTAGTGTGTGCTGCCTTGGACGACCGCACATTCCAAGAAGTGGCAATAAAGCGCGTGAGTCGCGTCTTCGAGGATCTAATCGATGGTCGCCGCATATGGCGGGAAATTCTTCTTCTGCGCATCCTCAAAGAGTGCGGGTGTCGCAACATTCTTAGACTCATTCGTGTGCTGCCACCGCGAGACCCCATCATGGAATTTAGAGACTTGTACATGGTGACGGACCTCTACGATGTTGACCTCTTCACCATAATTCGTCAAAATAAGTGCGACTCAATAGATATGCTGCGTCGTATTAGCGTACGGGTACTTCGGTGTCTTGCCGACATGCATTCTATGGGCATTGTGCATCGCGATATCAAGCCCAGCAACATACTGTTGCGTGACGAGAAGGATGCCGAAGAAGCGATAGTTTGTGACTTTGGTTTAGCGCGTGGGGGGCTCCATAAGATGACTGAACCGCTTGATTTGACCGACTACGTTGTAACACGGTGGTATCGGCCACCTGAGCTGCTGCTTATGTGTTCCTATAGCTACCCAATCGATATTTGGGCGGTCGGATGTGTCATGGCTGAGTACACCATGCAACGACCGTTGTTTGCCGGTCGTGACTACATTCACCAGCTTCAGTTTGTCCTCTCCAGCGTTCCAATCACGGGGGTCGACTTCATTGAACGCAGTAGCAGCAGTGCTGGGCTGGCCAACATGAACGAAATTGCAAAAAAGTATAAAGGAACTCGACCGCTTCCGCAATTGCTGTCGAAGCTGCCGAAGGATGGGCTGGATTTGGTAACGAAGATGCTCACCTTTGAACCGAGCAAGCGCATCACTGCGCAAGAGGCGCTTGAGCACCCTTTCTTCAATAGCGTTGGGGGACCAGACTGCGATGGCTACCCGGCACCTCCAGATCTAGACCTCGGCTTCGACATGCATGCAGAGGTTTCCGAGTACCAACTGCGTCGCGCCATCTGGGACGAAGTGGAGCACTACAGAAGGGAAAAGAAATAGAAGACTATTAGTAAGACCGCCTTCCCCCCCCCCTCCTCCTCCCCTCATATGCGCCTACCTACAGATACTGGCACGCACATGAACCCATCGAAGCCTCAACCGTGACGCAGCAGAGAGACGCACCTGTATCGGCCTCAGGGGGCATGATGTGTGTGTGTGTGTGTGTGTGTGTGTGTGTCTACGTATGACTTATTGGGGAGTGACGGGCGACGCGCGTGCACTCTCTTTTTCCTTTTTCCCCCGCTGTTTCCACAACACCACTCAAGAAATCGATGCTATTAGGTTTCCTGACATGTCACTGACAAGGGAGCAGGAGAGTGACTCTTGCGGCGGTGGAACCCCCCTCCCCCTCCCCCTCGCGCGTGCTGTTCTTCGTTTCTTTTTTTTTATTATCCATTTGTAACCGTGCTCGCACGATTAGGAGGAGGGCAGCAAGGAAGTCTACGCACCCAAACAGCTGCTCCCGACACCTGCACACATAAACCCAAGCGGTCGTCTGTCCGAACCACGCCATCACATCTGTCATGACTGCACACCCATTTAGCTGCCCCTCTTACTGCTATTCCTTTGAATCCACCAAGAAGGAATGCGGCGAAATGTTGGCGGCTTCAGTTGCGGATTGAGAGCCAGAACTTCGATACATCCACCGCTCCCCTCAAGTACACACACACACACACGAACCTGTGGGAAAGGGCGAAACCAGGGTGATGCGGTGATGGCTGGTTGCATGTCTTCTCTCCTGGCCGTGTCATTGTAGCAGGCGGAGGGGCTCAACTCACCCTGAAGTCATCTGCGCTGACCTTTTTTCTGGAGGAGGTGAAGGATACGACCTCCTTCGTTCCTTACGTCTCCCCTCTCCTTCAGTTTGTATCTCTATAAACCGAGACGAACTCCGAAGGAGGGAAAGAGAAAAAAAAACAGACACCATCCGAGCACGGACACAGCAAGGAGCATCCACGTATATATCCCCACCCCGGCGAGCATCCTGGTTGGGTTTTCTTCAAGTCTTTACACAGCACCTCGCGGCATGAGTGTCACAGACAAGTCTACTTCATGCCAACGAGAGTACTGAACAGCATAAAATGAGGCACACGGTCATAGAAGTCGAGGGCCTTCTGCACTTCTCTTTCTTTCCTCCCCTCCACTCCCCTTTGCCTACAGTTACACTGCGGGTTTGGCTTCAGATGGGGAGGAAGGGGGGAAGAGTAGATGAATCGCATTCTTGGCCCGCTTGGTATCATCAACAAAAAAAAACAGAAAACGTGTGCACAGGGAGTTTTTTTTTCAATGAATATCATATTGAAAGTGTGTCGGCACTCTCGGTCACTATTGTTACGGTAATCAGGACACGATGCCAATCCATTGGTCCTTCACAGAAATCACCAGTCGACGTGTGCATGCGCTCCTAATCCACATATAGACGCTCTGACCACCTCATGCGTGTAAACACTGTAACTCTACCCCCCTCACACCCATACACGCTCTTCCCTCTTCCTCCCCCCCAAAAAACAACAACACACAAACATTGTCTTTCAAAAAGTAGCTCCCTTCATATTCACCCCGTCATAGCATCTCTGACTTTTCCTTCCTCCTTCCCTCCCTCCCTTCCATCACAATACCAACTCATCTCCTTTTTCAGAGGGCCTCTTTCGCTTATTCTGGTCTTGCTGGTCCCCCCTCCCCCCCCCCCCGTGGTCCTCCTGGATAGGCTCTTCGTAACTACTGTGTGCGAGCGCAGCGAGGCATCAGGCAAGCTGTTTTCTTGGACGATCTGTCAACTGCATTTTTCTTCTCCCCCTCTTCTCATCCTTCTACATTTTTGTATCCACCACGTCCTCGCGTGCAGAAACACATACAAATATATATAAAAAAGGCGAAGCCTTCCACGAACCAATGTTTCTGTGTTGGGTACTCATTGCCGACCTCGTCGTGCGTGCCTACACAATCTTCCAGTGGCTATGGGCGTGTGTGGTGCAGACGTTTGACCGCTACACCGCACCAAAGATTTCGGTGCCGCTGCCGGAAGTAAACTTTACAGCCGCGCCGGCCGCAGAGCCTCTCAACCCCCGCTCCGCCGGTGAAGGCAAGATTCAGTGCTACGACAAGGGAACGAATGTCCCTCTTGGCACGGTAAAAGTCTTTACCCCTGCGGAAGTCCGCGAGGTAGTGGAGCAAGCCCGCAAAGCACAACAGATCTGGGCTCTCACTCCCTTCTCTACGAGGCGCAAACTACTTTTCGCCCTTATGGATTACATCCTCGACCACCAGGAGTTCATCTGCAAGACCGCCTGTGTGGAGTGCGGCAAGACGATGATGGATGGCGCACTGGGTGAGATGCTCACCACGTTCGAAAAGCTGCGCTGGACTGCGACGCAGGGCGAAGAGGTGCTGCGCGAGGAGGTACGCGATGTTGGTCTCATGACGATACACAAGCGTGCCAGCGTGCGCTACGTGCCCTTCGGCGTCATTGGCGCCGTCGTCTCGTGGAACTACCCGTTTCACAACATCTACGGGCCCATGATATCTGCCCTCTTCGCCGGTAACGCTTTTGTTGGGAAAGTATCGGAGTACTCCTCCTACTACGCCTCTTACTACGAGTCTATCGTGAGGGACGGTCTGCGCCAGTTGGGTTACTCGCCGCACCTCGTCGCCTTCCTCACTGGTTTTGCGGAAACGGGCGAGGCTGTTGTGTCATCGGTGGACAAACTTACCTTCATTGGGTCCCCAGGGGTCGGTAAGATCATCATGCGAAACGCCGCTGCCACCTTGACACCGGTGGTGCTCGAGCTCGGCGGCAAGGATCCTGCAATTATCTGCGAGGATGCGGACCTCGACCAAGTGATTCCGGTTGTGATGCGCGGCAACTTCCAGAACTGTGGACAGAATTGTGTCGGCCTCGAGCGCATTCTCGTTCATGAGAAGATCCATGACACGCTGGTGGCCGAGGTTACTCGCCAGACCCGCGCCCTCACACAGGGACCCGCCTCGACGGGTCAGCATGATCTGGGAGCTATGACAATGGGTAAGGCGGCCATCCCAAAAATCCAACAGCTCATCGACGACACAGTGAAGGCCGGCGCCACTCTCGTTTGCGGCGGCAAGACGACGAGCGATAACTTCTACCCGGCTACCATTCTGACCGGCGTCACGCCGGACATGCCGATTGCTCAAGAAGAGGTGTTCGGTCCGGTAATGGTCATCATGAAGTTTCAGACAGACAAAGAAGCGGTGAAGATGGTCAACGCATGCGCGTACGGTCTCGGCTCCAGCGTTTTCAGTGCTGACATCCAGCGCGCACAGTCCATTGCCGATCGCATCCGTACTGGGATGGTGAATATCAACGACTTTGGCATCAACTACCTCTGTCAATCGCTGCCATTTGGTGGCGTGAAGGTTAGCGGCTTTGACCGCTTCGCTGGTCGCGAGGGCCTTCGTGGCACCTGCATCGTGCGCGCATCAACAACAGACCGTATCCCTGGCGTGAAGACAACCATTCCGCCTATTCTGCAGTATCCCATCAGCCCTGCTGCCTTCACCTTCATGGAAAGCCTCTCTCGGGTGATATATGGCCGTCTGCCATCCATGGTGACCTCATCCATCAAGCTCGTCACTGTTCAGCAAGACAAAGATACAGGCAAGAAAAAAATGGCATAGGCAGCCGACCTGAACGACACGAGGCGACACACGAAGCTCTGTCTCAACGTCAGCGACGTTGACAGGAAGGTGAAGTCTCCGCTGTCAAAAATTCGAAAGGAGAACAGGCGCGCATAGTATTATGCACCTTCTACCCCCCCCCCGCTCGCCGTGCGGTTGAGCGTGGAACGTGCAGCTGCAAGCAGCAGTGCACTGCGACCTATAGTAGCACACACCGTCCCCCGTTGCGTGCGCTCATCAATAGTTGTGCCCATGTTTGCCCAGCGTGGATCTCAGAGTACAGCGACAGTGTCGCCCGGCGTGAGAAGGTGGAAATGTCCGAGGTGCCCCCTGCCACCCGTGTGGATGTAGCACACCTCCCCCTCTTTGCACACGTATATACACACACGCACGCTTCTCTCAGTGCTGGGGGGAGGGAGGAGGGGAGGGCAGGGCAGGGCAAGTTACAGGAGCGGGTGGGTTACCCCTGCTGCGAGAGTCCCTGCGCCACGTCGTCCGGCAGCAGCGCGCCCCGCAACGAGGAGGTGCACGTAAAGTCTGTGGAATATGCGGCTTCTCTTCTGCGTCGGACTGCGAGAGGGGTGAGCGCGGGGCGTGTGCGACCCTGTCAAATGGAAGGCAGCCAGTCGTTGCAGCGGGGGGTTATTCATGGCGTACGGGCGGTACACAGGGGGATGCCGTGGACATCGGGAGCAAGGCAGCGAGGAAAGGCAGAAAAGGGCTCACTGACCGAATGATCTGGTTCAGCGGCAGGGAAGAGGGCCGTGTTTTCCTGCACGACCGCGATGAAGCCGTGCAGCTTTGGTAGACACGTCTACGAGGGCAGAACGTGCGTTACACCTGTGAGCGTGCTCATGGCACTCCATTGCTTTCAGGGAAAACATGTTTTTTTTTCTGCGATGGAGAAGATACCTGTCCGCACTGGCGTAAACTCTATTTGTGCGGCGTGTTTGCCTGATAGCCAACCCATGTGCACACTCTGTATATCGTGCATGAATTCGGGCGTTGTCTCCTTAGTGAGAGAGGGGGGGGCGGTGTAACGACAACTAAAGCAAAAAAAAAAGGAGGGCAATCATCGCAGGGAGGGAGAAACAGCGCGATTACATAGACGTTTGAACTGATATTGGTTGCAAAGAAGCCACGGTATGAGAAAGCAACAGGAAGGTGGCCTACGGCATCGTCGCCCGGTGCGTGTGAGGTCGTTTATCTGGCACTGCCGGCCTTGCCAACATCCCGCGATAGCGTCGGGCTTCCAAACGCTGTAGACTTCCCCTTCAACCTTTCTCGGTTTCCCTTTTTTTTCTGGTATTTCCTTTACATAGTCATGATGGAATGAAGCCTGCATACGGATGCTGTGTCACCTGTCTGCATGAAGCTAGTCAAAAGAATGAGGTAGGGAAGAAATCCACAACAGAAAAGGTGCTACCCTTTCCAGAGCTCTCCCGAATATTAACCCCTCGGGGAATCTCTCAGTAGACACGAAGTGGCAGGCGCGGCAATCACGCGTCCAGATGGTGATGTGAGCCACTGCTCTCCTTTTTAGCCCCACTCCCTTGTACTCTTCCATCTGGCCCGAATGTTCTACTTGACGTTCTTCGTATATCCCTTGCCACCTCCGCTGTGACACACTTACACACAAGCACCGTCTATGCTGAAAGTCAGTCAAATCACCAAGGTAAAACGGTGCGCGCTGGCCCCGGCATCCGTCCGTTACTTCTCTATAGCCACAAAAAAAAACGCCTATTTTGGCTGATCAGCAATGTCGCTGTTCCCAGGCCTGTGCGGCGATGCTGCGGCGGCAAATTACCGCGTCTTCTTGGGCACGTTGCCCAGCCTCTCCGTTGAACAACGCTTTCTGCGGCAGGTGCAATCGGTATTTCCGTGGTACGCATCACGCAAGCATGTGAAGGAGCAGGCGAGCGAATTTCTCGAGATCGACCTCGCTTCGTGTGACCCGGAACTGATGTTGCGCTACACCCATGTCTACTACGCTAGGCGGCAGTTGTACGACGAACTGGTGGATCGTCAGCTGACGCTGATAGAGACTGGAAAAGCGGCTAAAGTCGCAAACAGTGCGTTGCTCGCATCTCTTGCAAAGGTGAACGTGGCCATTGCACCCCGCCTGCAATATGAACTGCACCTTCTTCAGCAAGCCAAAAAGGCGTGCAGGGTGCCACATCGTCGTGAACTGAACCCTGACGCCGCCCTCGAGGCGCATGACTACTTGTGCATGATGCGCGTGGTCGAAGAGGACGTAGCTGGGGTACCGGATGCGGAAATGCAAGCCCGCCCTTACCTACCCCGGGGAGTGCTAGAGGCGAAGGCAAAGGAGCTGGCAAGCATCTTCTTTGGCGGCAGTAGTTCTGACAAACAGAGTGCGAATGCGGAAATTGGAAAGAAAGAACAAAAGCTACTGCAGCGTATCATCCCCCCTGACTATGCGAAGGTCGGCACCGTGGAGAAGCTCCGACCTGTCGATGTCACAGCCCTGTATCGTTTCATCGGTGAGCGGGTGTCCGGGCAGCCGGCCGACAAGCTGTTCGCGCGCGCTTTGTGGGGGCATGTCTTTCGGAAGGTGGCATCACATCCTATGTACCTGCAGCGAGCCTCTCTTTACTGGGCACGCCACAGCGGCCTCGATCCACAATCAGCTACCTCGACGATGCCAGATGATCTTGCCACTGCAGTGTGCGTTCAACAAGCTCTATTCCCCGCCCTGAAGTATCGCTGCCAGTACCTGTACACCTCCCCAGATATGGCGCGGCAGCAGTGGCGCACTGATCACGTTGTGCCCCTGCTGCGCATGTTTCCCCTCCTCGGTGCCCCGGCAGCCGAAGACCTTGCAGCCCAGCTGGTCGTCGAGGGTGAGTGGGCCAAGGTAGGCATCGAGTCAGACACCAACCTGTTGCAGGACACAGTGCTGCGGCAGCTAAAGGATATGGTAGAGCAAACGAGCGCACTGTATGAAAGCAACATAGATGCAGTGCTGAAACTTGCCGAGAATGGCGCGAAGACACTGTGCCCGCCTCTCTCAGAGAGGGAATCGCTAATGATGCGTGACGCAACAGAAGAGATCGATGAGAGGTCACCCACAGAAGATCCCCTGGTGGCAGTGAACGTGGCAGCGGCGTCGTGATGCGTTGAGTTGGGCGAAAATGGGATATTATCGCACTAACAAACGCTTTCAGGGGTATTAAATGAAAAAAAAAACATGCTCACCGTGAATGCGTCCAGTGATACTCGCAGATGTTACGTACTGCCGTTGCCACAAGTGGGTGCGTCCAACGATGAAGCAACTACTTGCTGAATGTGCTTTGGCACATTCACACCATTTTTTTTTTTTTAAGATCTAGGCTCACCAATGCACGTACCACGCGAAGTCGTCGTTGCAACATGCCCCCTTCGTCCAAGTCGCAGCTTTCAAAAAAAATGGGAAAAATTGAGTCGATGGGGAATGCACCCACCTACCAGCACATGAGCGGTGACCCTCGTTAGGTTTCCTAGAAAAGGATAAGAATGCGCAAAGACCGAATATGCCTTGGTTTATGCTGATGTCGCTGCGTTTATGTGTAGATATACGTGTATATATATATATATATATATATCTTGTGGAGCGTTTAACATTTTGGATTCAGCCATTTCTCTCTGTTGCAACTCTGGCTGTCACTATCGCATCCTCGTCTATCCATTCTCTTCCCTCCCCTTCAATTCTGCTGTCTACTGCGGCCACAATATCCCCCCTCCCTTCCCCGACTTGAGTAGTTTACCGAGGGGCTATGAAAGCTGGTGGTGGTCTAGCAGCACTTCTGGCTCAGGCGGTGGCTGCAGGCGATGTGAACGCTTGTTGTGGCGTGTTGCGGCGCGTTTTTAGTGAAACACTGCAGGAGGACCGCCGAGTAACAGTAGCTACCTCGAACACGGCGCGTGGGGCGCGTCGCAGCGGTCGTGGCCTCCATGGGACCGGAAAGCCGTCCTCCTTTGACGCAGCGACGGCTAACTCGACATCCACGCCGTCCCCCTCCATCCCCTCTTCTTCTTTGTCCTCCTCTTCAGCCCTAGGGATATCCAGCGGCGACAACGATGTGGTGAACTTTGCTCGTTACGCACGGTACCAACGTGCGCAGACTCACTCCTTCGCCAACGCAGCTGCCCAGGCTGTGCTGAACACCAGTTTTGTGCCACCAGGTGGTGTTCAGTCTGGGGCTGCAGCAACTCCAGACGCGCAAGTGAACCAGAGCAGCGCGGACACCTCCCAATCGCAGGGAGTTTCCTCGGTCTCTGAAGCACTGATGAGCACTCCCCTCGTTGAGCGTCTCTGGAAACTTGCCAAGAGCAGTTTGGATGCCGACCCGGCGCTTGTGAAAACATCGTCGCTGCACGTTCTTTGCCACACCGCCGAGCGCACCGGCTACTGGAAAGAGGCGCTGCATTTCTGCGAATACCTCCCACAGCCACCCGCCCCGCTTTTTCTCTCATCCCTCTTGGAGCCAAATAACGTGCACTCGCTTCTCCACCACTGCGCCTCACGAGGCTGGGCGCTGGATGTGACCAACGCGATTCGTGTTCTGGCCGAAGAGCACGGCAGCTGGTCCGCTGCGTTGATGGTCGCACAGGACGCCGAGCAGCATCTCCCGTGCGGTGAGCTCTACTCCCTTGGTGTGCTCGTACCGTATCTTTCGGCGAGTGGAGCGACAACGCAAGCACGGCAACTCTTTGAGTCGGGACTGGCCCACGGCGTACTGACTGATCCTGTTCTTGTCCAACAGCTTATCATGCAAACAGCCACGTTTCGGCAGTGGGAGACTTGTCTGCACATGCTGCAGTGCCTCTACCGCACCCAGGAAACTGCGCAACTTCTACCTGCCGATGCGGATTTCTTCTGTCAGCTGATGGAAGTGTCACCCGGGTGGGCTACATCTCTGCAGCTACTGCACATGGCGCGAGCATCCGATGTGAAGCCAAACGAACGAACTGTTGCCATATTGTTGGCGCAGTGCGACAGGGCTGGCGCGTGGCGGGAGGCGGCAGCAGTCTACGAAATGTCCGTCAAGGAGGGCTTCATCGACAGTCTCGCTATCAGCTCCACGTATCACATGCTAGTGCGCTCTTTTACGGCAATTCAGCAGTGGCAGAAGGCGTTGGAGGCACTCTCGTGGATGTCCAAGGCGGATGAAGCCTCACTGACTGCTGGTATGACAGAATTGGTTACCCTGTGCGAGCAATCAGGACAGTGGGAAGCGGCCCTCTCGGTCGGAGCCACACTCATGGAGAACGGCGTGCATTTGCTCCCAGCTCAAACCATCATGGCACTACTTTTTGCATGTGTCAAAGGTGCGCAGTGGGAATTCGCGACGCGCCTTTTTGATTCCCAGCTTCATGATGTCCGCGTTAACCCGCACCCGCTCTCCTTGTGCGCTGCTATACAAGCCTGTGTGACTGCGCGGCAATGGGAAGCGGCCTTGCGCGTCTATGAAACAGCGAAGTCATCTCAGCCCCGCACGGTAGTTCCACCCCTTGCACATCGCATCGCCGTCAAAGCGTGCGTCTGCGCTGGCAAATGGAGCCAGGTGATCGAGGTTCTCGACACCATGCGCCAAGATGGGTTGCCGCTGGACAACTACAGCCAGCGTCTAGGACTCTGGGCCGCATCACTTCAAGGCCAGTGGGAGCTATCGCTCGCGTTTTTGCAAGGCATCCCACAGCGCTCCCGCACACCCCAGGATCGGATGATGGTGCGCCATGTGACTCGAGCAATCAGTCCGACTGTGGACGCTATTGCTCTGCGCCTCCTTCAGTCGCGCTAGTAGTCGCTGGTGCCGAATGCTTGGAGCGACACAAGGATGAGGAACAGGAGCAGCAGTGTAAAGGCCCGAAGGTGTCTCCTGTCTGACGCTGTCCGCCAGCACTTTTTTTATACCGAGCTCCGCAAATACCTGGCATGGCAGTTGTACATACCCCTTCTCTTCCTGTCGTTCGCACCCTCTCTAAATCCCTTCCTCCGCTCCTTATTTGACCTCACGTGTAACACGGAGCACCGCTAATTACACAAATCACACACAAAAAAGAGTGAATAAACCGAACATCACATCTAGAGGTCACCCCCCCCCCCCAATGCGGGCGTCGATGACGCTTTTCGTTTTTTTTTTTTTACGAGGAGGCTCCAAGAGAGGCTTCTGACAGCCAGTCAGTCCCTAAAAAGGGGACATTGTGCAACGCAATACGCACCATAATACACCCGGTCTGACGCGCGAGATGGAGCAAGCTCCTCTACGGATTCTTGTCCTCTTACATCTTTATTTTGTTTTGACCTGCGATGCGATAACTGCAATCGTCTTTTCCCCACCCTCTCTGCTCTTCTCAGCGTCCCCCTTCCCTCAATCATTCATGTGCTTTTAGGTACCCAGAGGCCCTCCAGTGAAACATGCCAATCACCAAGTACTGAATCGCCCGGTGTTGGGTTATTCCCCTCTCCGGCGATCCATCATTCATAAGGAGCTACAGCCACACACGTCCCAAGGGAGTTCTACACGTGGGTAAAACCCATGAGCACAGTCAGCAGCGTCGCCACAGAGAAAAGTTCCCCATTTCGTGCAACACACATCTGGGGCTGCACCCCCCTCCCCTCCCTCAAAAAAAAAAAAAAACTTTTAAGAGAGTATGTGTGTGTGTGTGTGTGTGTGTGTACGTGTGTAAAGAGGGGGAGGTGTGCTACATCCACACGGGTGGCAGGGGGCACCTCGGACATTTCCACCTTCTCACGCCGGGCGACACTGTCGCTGTGCTCTGAGATCCACGCTGGGCAAACATGGGCACAACTATTGATGAGCGCACGCAACGGGGGACGGTGTGTGCTACTATAGGTCGCAGTGCACTGCTGCTTGCAGCTGCACGTTCCACGCTCAACCGCACGGCGAGCGGGGGGGGGTAGAAGGTGCATAATACTATGCGCGCCTGCTCCTGTTTGTGGGCGGATGGGGTTTTTCATCCTGTGGATAGCCCGCTCCCGGCCGTCAGGGAGTGGTGTCTCGGCGTACGCACATAGTCTCAAAGCAGGACGGAAGTGTGTGCGTAGGGAAGTGTCACTGTGTTGACGCCTGCTTGCCAGTGTATAAACAACCCGTGGTGGGGGGGGGGCTGATAGTACTGTCGGCCGAGATGGCTATTCGCCACATCAGCTACGGAACACCGTGTCGTCGTCACATACACAAGCTACGAAGACCCTCGGCTGAGCGAGTGGTGATGTACAATACCCCCCCCCCAGCGCCAGAGTGCTACCCTCTTAGCTGTTCATGAACTGGCAGCGAGGTTTGGTAAATGCCTTTGTGCGCTGCCACGTAAACCCAACATGGAGGCCTGACTCTGCCCCCTTATCTTCACATTACTTGAATCGTATAGCTCGCACATTGGGCACCGGCCGTTTTCGCAGCCCCGTGAAAAACGCCCTGAGGAAGCAATTATTATTATCCTGCATTTGCATTCGATATGACCCTCCCCTTTGATGATGATGATATCAACGGCATATATACATGTTTGTTTATCTTACAGCTCCAGACTCCACTGTTTGGTGCGGCTATCGAGTGTTCTAACTTTGTCACTGAACGGAACCACGTATACGATGCATTTTTTTTTCTTTAAGCGTCAGGGTAACTACGCTTCCTGGGATGAGTACGACGTAATACTAATAATGTCCGCGGTCATCTTATGGGTGAACCTTACTTCACGGCTCCCTTTGTCAGGAAAAATGTTGATACTACGTGCATGACACTACAAGTTTTGAGGTTTGGCAACTTCATCTACCCAACCATCGTTGCATGCTGGTAAGGGAAGCCCACTGGACACCAAGAAATATCCTACGTAGCGACGAGCATAATGAAAACATCTGAGGTGACCTCAGCGAAAGCCTCTGGAAAAGCAGGATGCAACAGTCATGTTTCGCTCGATGGGCAAAGTGTCTAGAGGACAAGTGTTTCTCTGTGCACCACACCCCACGCGCATGACTCAACGCACAACGCGCGCTGCATGAGCACCTGGGAGTGATCCCCACACTGACTGCCTCGCAATCAACTCGTTTACACGGATGCCCAAGAACATGCCAGGTCGCCTCTGTTTCTTGGTCATGTCATTGTTTGGGGATTTGTATTGTACCCCCCCCCTTCTCGTTCTCGCCTCTTCATGATCCCCTTTACCTACGCCACGATTTTTTTGTGTGGGTTTCTGTGTATCGAGCGAGCGTGTTTGACCGAGCCCTCCCTCTGACTCTCCTCCTTGGTTAATCGATATACAAAAAAAAAAGATTTACCGGGCAGTATATTTCACGTACGTATGTTTTCTTTGGTGAGCGACTGGGTTTCATCGGCGGCGGCCGTTGTCAATGACATTTCTGGCGAGTGCATTCATGCTGTCCACCAAACGGGCATATTGGATGTTTTGGACAGCGTGTCGGACAATCCCAACGCGTCAGCCGCAGCCGCCACATCGTCAGGGACAACAGTGGGTTTGATAGACATCATGGCGCCGCCACCAGTCTGGGCAGGCAGCGAAGAGGAGTGGATATGGTGTGTGAAGGCAGCGCTGTGCGATCCGAATACTTGCGCCATAACACCAACTACACTGCGCTCGGATGCCTCGCTGTGGGAAGAAATTAAGACAATGGTCGCACAGCTTTCCGCAATACCGCCACAGCCAGAAAAGGGGGAGTCACTAGCTCCCGTACCAACGGATGTCGGTCCTGAAGCGTCAGCGAGCGCGGCATCCGAAGTGCTTGAGAATTCCAGTGGTACACTGACGCCGACCACAGACCTAGTAAAGTATATTCAGGAAAACTATAACGTATACAAGGTGCGCTCCGACGTTGTGCCGCGCTTCACCTCCGATGAAAACTACTGGTTGAACATCAAATGGCGCGCCGATTTATACCGGCAGTGCACCGACCCGCTGCAGCTCTTGACTTTGATGCGGCTTCTGTCTCGCCTGCCGCAACAGTTGCGCGACAGGGCAGAGGCAGCGATTGCAAAGCAAACATCAGCCGTCGAGAGTTATCAGTCGGGGAATGAGCGACACCAAGTAGGGAATGATGACGACGACGGCGAAAACGGAGACATACAAAAGGCAATTGTCCTATCAGACAATACAGAGTACTGGCGCGATATCCAAGAAGAATACGAAAGCATCCACAAAAAGTTTGTGTGGGTTCAAGAAATGGAAGAGCGAGTCAAAAAAGAGATCCAGCTGGCGAGCAGCAACGTGAAACTGCTAGCTAGTCTGCTACAGCGACGAGAGGCGTCCACAAGCCTCGGCGCTTCGGTGTTCGACAGCTGCCAATACCACAAGGTGAGGCTTTCGCGGCTCATTGCGGACATCTGCGCTGCCCCCATCGAGCACAGTGAGGGTTCGGTGTTGGATTTAAAAACTGGTACACTCTTTCAAGCGCTGGCCAAGTGTAACGACGACGTCAAAGCAGTTCTCGAGACGTACGTGGGTCACCCCTCAGGAGATACTGAAGACACCAAAAGCTTAGTCGCATCTCCCTCGTTGCAGAAACCGTCTGAGGAACGACGAGGGTTGCCTGCTCCAGAAGAAGAAGCAGACACAGAAATGGGAGCAGGAGGCGCTACCACGTCAGGTACTCCAAAGGCCGAGTATGACCCTGAGCCCTGCCCTGTGGAGGTGAGCGCCTCAGTATCTCACGGTCCTCTCCACCCCGATAGCAGTGCTGACGAGAATGACGACGATTTGTTCGAAGCGAAGCTGCCGTGGTTCACGGGCAACTCGGAGAGCTAGAAAGGAAAGGAGCTAGGCAGGGGAGGAGGAGAAGCCAAGCCGTCGTACCCCATACACTGGCCGTCTCCCTACATAATATGCACCTCTCTGGATAACGCTGCATTTTTTGTCTATTCTTTTGCACTTCGAAAGTCCTTTTTGAAAAATACACGCTGCTTCTTTTTTTCCTATGCTTCCGCGACGCAGTCGCCACCCCGTAATGCTTGGGGTTTACAGCTTACCAGGGCTCTGTGCCGAAGAAGCGCGGGCCCATGATGGTGTCAGCACCGGCTCACTGCGTGTCGTGTCCATTACTCGAGATCTGTGCGCACCATTCGATCGCGTTACTTCTACCAACGGTTGTCGCGCCAGCAGTGCTGTCGAGCGTTGCCGCGCGCCCGTCCCGCGCTGTGGTCGGCAAAGTTCGAAGGCACTGTGCATCACCGAAGGGGTCTTCGTTGGAGCACCTGTGTGCATCCGCCACAAAAGCCGCCCGCGATGCTGGGAGGCTCCTTCCTGTGCGCACACATCGGTGGTGCATTGGGCTTCACGGAGCTTCGGTTTCACGGTGTAACAGCAGATACACGACGGTGCGCGCACAAGTCCCCTCCGCACACGCTTCTCTCAGTGCTGGGGGGAGGGAGGGGGGGAGGGCAGGGCAGGGCAAGTTACAGGAGCGGGTGGGTTACCCCTGCTGCGAGAGTCCCCGCGCCACGTCGTCCGGCAGCAGCGCGCCCCGCAACGAGGAGGTGCACGTAAAGTCTGTGGAATATGCGGCTTCTCTTCTGCGTCGGACTGCGAGAGGGGTGAGCGCGGGGCGTGTGCGACCCTGTCAAATGGAAGGCAGCCAGTCGTTGCAGCGGGGGGTTATTCATGGCGTACGGGCGGTACACAGGGGGATGCCGTGGACATCGGGAGCAAGGCAGCGAGGAAAGGCAGGAAAGGGCTCACTGACCGAATGATCTGGTTCAGCGGCAGGGAAGAGGGCCGTGTTTTCCTGCACGACCGCGATGAAGCCGTGCAGCTTCGGTAGACACGTCTACGATGGCAGAACATGCGTTACACCTGTGAGCGTGCTCATAGCGTATCTCTTGTTGCTGGGCTTGATCAACAAGCAGTTGTTTCTCCTTTCTCATTCCTGCGTTACTGAAGCGGTGTCTTTTGGTCACTCGCCCCCTCTACCCTGCGCCTACCCTTTGTAGTCGATGCGTCATGACAGCGGTGCTGGGTTTCTGCACCGCGCGCCGTCATCGTACTGTGTCGCCGAGGCTGTGACATATTGCATGTCACCTAAACGCACACCCACCCTCCTGGCCTATCCTGTGTATTTTAATCTGCAGCCCAAGTGCTATGGGTGTGAAGTCCTTTTTTTTTCACTTATTGCTCTGAGCAGTCTTTTACGGCTCACTTTTTCACCACTCAACAGCAACTATCATTGACCTTTATGCGTTTTGTCGTTGGGGTCTCGAAGCGGGTAAGGTGACAACGATCAATCCTTCAATGTTGCTCCTCTGTCTGTGCCATTCCTCCGTACGCGCGAAAAAAAAAAAACTTCTAGCAAAAACATGGATGGCCGATAAGCCTGCCTCTGTTGAGGCACTGCATTTTATACATCTGGTTCGCAAGATGTTCGTATCCGCTTCTCTTGTGACAACCCTGCTTCATCTCAGTGCTTCCTCTTTGTTTGTTTGCTGCAGACATCAGGCCGCCAATCGCTACCTGTCATTTCATGCGATTACAATACAGCGCACGCTGAGCCATTCGGTGGGAAACAAAAGTGGGGTACACAGCGCAGCTCCCATCCTAGCCGTTACTCCCCCCCTCTTCCCCACCACACCACAGGGAATAGATGAGGGCAGTCCACACTGCATTCCCGCTGCTTGCGCGCGGTACCCCCGGGGGAGGTAGCAGCTCGAGTACCGCAGGTCTAACTACTCGCATGAGTGCAGTCTCACGGACTTCGTTGTCGCTACTGCAATCGCAGCTCCAGGATATCCTTCACCAACCCTTTCCCCTTACGGAAGAGGGGCTCCTCTGTGCCTTGCAAGTCGGCACGGAGTTGACGGTGCCACTGACCATCATTGGACACTGCATCGACGACAATGCCGAAGCAATCATGAAGGAAAAACTCATCGTCCACAGCAGTGGCTTGCCTGGGGGGTTTGTCGTGTCGGAAGGTGAGCTTCTGCGTGGCCGCGCTCGTCTGCGTCCCCCACCTCCACCCACAGCAGATGACACCCCGTCTTCTCTTGGCTCCCTTTGTGTGATGGAGGCAGTCACCAAAGAACTCCTTATCGAGCCTAACAGGTCGCCCACGCCACCCGTATCGCCACGTGGTGTCCTGGACGCCTTCTACAGACTCGCTCGCCGCCGACACTTCTCCTTGGCGGGCATGAGTCACCTGCTGGAGTGTGGATCTCAGTTGCACACTGGCGCTTTACGTCTCGACTTTCCTTATCAATGCGGCGGAGCGCAGGCCACAAAACGCTACCTCGACATCACCGCCGAGGTCACTGACGTGTATGGTGCACACGTGAAACACGGAACGAAGGTGCTGAGCCGATACGGCGTTGCCGTTAGTGTGGGTGTCGTCGATCGCCTCTCATCACTGACAACACCGGCTCTGATGTGGCATCCATCTGGCGCGCCGGCCGCTTGCCTCGCTCCAATTCTACACGGTAGCCCTGTTTTGCCCGTGGGGACCGTGGCACTCGATTACAACGGACCCGTTCCGGGTAGCCCTCTCACAGTGAAAGAGGATCCACAACGGTACATGAGCATAACGGGTCACGACCGCTACGATAACTCCGTGTGGCTCGCACGGGGCCTCTTTGGGGTGCAACCTGGCGCTCCATGGACACCGCCAGGAAATGCTGGCGCCGCCGTAACAGCGTACGAGGTAGTCGGAGTAGGGTACGATGAAGTGGCTGAAGAGATGGAGCTTCTCGTGCGCGACACTATAACGAATGAAGTGACTGCAGCGGCTGATGTGTGATGACGCGCCGGTACCAAAACAAAGCAGATAAACGTGGTTCGTGCTGGAGGTGTGCCACCAAAGGCGCGCTTTCCGTCCCCCCTTATATCAGAGTCCCATCTTAAGACTGCGTATTCGAGCCCGGGTATATTAGCAGCAGCAGCGGTGGCAGGCATCGCGTGTAAGCAAAACCGCTTTTTCGGCCCTCCCCGCTCTTGCGTTCGCGTCCCGTTCGCGAAGGCGCCATTTTGAATAACGTCGGTAGGACTGCCCTCACCCACACCGCTTGCCTTGCCATTCCTTGCTCCTTTTTCCCCCCTGCCCAGATTTCTCTTTGCTTTTGTTCGGTGTCTTTCGCCCCCCCCCCCCATCCCCCTAACATAGACCCTCCCTCCTTGAAAAGTGAGTCTCCGACCGCAACATTTCAGAGGGGATGGAGGAGGAGCTCATAGATCCGTCGTCTCACGACATCACCCCCGTAGACGCGCTGCGGCAGACATTTTTTGATGACCTGGATGCCTCCTCAAAAGTCAATCCTAATCGGCAGCGGACGTCTTCCTGGATCGCTCATCAGGCGAAAGAGGAGGAACGCATTCTCGAGGAGCTCAGAACTGCAGCGATGCATCACTTTGCACAGCATCGGCCACTTGATAGCGTCTCGGAGACCAACGATGTTCATCACAGCGAAGTGGACACCCCCCTCGGCACCCCTTCAGCACACAGCAAGGCATCGCAGACGCTGCAATTTGTTAGAGCGAACCCTCACCCCCCTCATGGCGAGGACCGCCATACTTTAGCACAGGTCCGTCTTGCACGCGCCTGCTGCGCGGTGCTGGCGAACATCGTAGCAGGCTCACTTTGTGGTATCGCACTGAAGAAAATCACTGTTGCTGTCGCTGGAAATATCTGCGCAATCGTAGTTGGCTCACAGATGCTGTGCTGGATGGGTTACGGAAAAATGCAATGGGGCGCCCTCGTCCGCGATTGCACGTCGGCGTTTCTCCACGGCTACCGACCACCGGAAGCTGAACCGAAAAGCAACCTAACGCTCAGGCGCGAGCGACTTCTGGTCACACTCACAGCCACAGTCCCTCGTCGAGCCTCATTTTGGACGGGCGTCGCAGTTGGAATCGCATTGCTCAACTGAACCGGCCGCCGCAGCGAGGCGGGGGGGGGGCATTTTTTCGCACCGTGGCAAAGAAAAATGTCTGTGGGTGTTTTTGGGATCAGCCCGTCGCGTGCCCCTTTGGGGGGGCGAGGCCGGCGGGGGGCCCCCCCCCCCTTGGCACCGGGCCAAAAAAAAAAATGCCCGGCCCGCTCCCCCTTTGGCGAACCCCCGACGCGGCGGTGCCCTGGAATCGGCAGCCAGCCGCCCCCCCCCCAACTACAACCCCCACGCGGCCCCCGCCCGCCCGGCGGAGGAGAGGGGGGGGGGGTTACGAGAACCGACGCCCGGAATGCCGGCGCCAACATTATCGACAGCCCATTCGAACGCCTCCTCGCGATATCAATGTTTG